>JAFEMH010003176.1:207500-284325 GCA_022495995.1 Adenophora triphylla var. japonica | reverse complement strand
ATACAATCATTTAGTTCCCCAATACTCATTTTCATCTCATGTGTCCTACCCCACCATTTGGCTATAAACAGTACTTGTGAACTTTATGCGAGATTTTAAAAGTGAAGGACCCAAAGCGGGATTTTGGTGAAGCTATGGCACCAAATATATATATGGAATGAGAAAGCGCACATTGTTTTTGTTGCTATTTTGTGTTCTTCTTACAATGTTTAATATTCCATCATTTATCTTGTATCTGCTGTAGCTTGTTGAGTGGGGGTTGCATCGGAACTTGCTATAGCTTCTGTTTTACTCCCTCCGTCCCGAAATGATCTTCCTACTTTTTTGGTTGTCGATACGAAGGTACTTTGAGCAATAACTATAGGTTGATTGAACTATCCTAATGAACATCTAAAATTGTTGTTGACAATATTTTTAATGGTGTATCAATAACAATTTTTAAATTTTAATTAGAATAAATAAATCAACCTAAATTTATTGCTCAAAATGCTTTCTATCGACAACCAAAAAAGTAGGAAGATCATTTCTTGATGGAGGGAGTATAAGGTTATACGCCTTGAAGGGTGTTAACTTTGTTATTCACTCTATTAATTTATTTACGAAACACTTGCAGGATGCCCTAGCGTTGACATGTATTTCAAACGATCCACCAATAAAGCATGCCAAGTTGGATCAGGTTGGTGTGAGTAGGTATTATGTTGGCCCCTGAGCAAAAGGCAACCCTTTTCTCTTTCCCTTCTAGTTAGTACTCCCACTATTCCAGTTAAAATGTCAATTTTTGAAAGTAAACAATCACAAATAAGCACATTCTTAAGCTTTTTGTTGCTATTTTCTATGAAAGAATAAATTTCTTCTTGAATGATTCCATATGATGTGCTTCATACATTCTTCGGAAAAAAAAAATCTATGAATTTATTTTATGGCGTCAAATTTCTTTCTTTAAATAAACTACTAAAAGAAAACAATCACAAATAACCACATCTTATGCTTTCTTTCTTTTCCTTGCTTTGAGAAAACTTTATTTTGTATCAACTATACAGCGAACTTGTATTCTTGAATTCGATGGTGCCTCTAAAGGAAATCCTGGAAAAGCTGGGGCAGGAGCTGTGCTGCGATCAGATGATGGAAGTGTGGTAAAATAATCTACCATTTTGATCCCGTACCGTTTCGTATCTTTTATCATTATACTTAAAAACATAATCTTTATGTATAGATTTGTAAATTACGTGAAGGACTGGGAATAGCAACCAACAATGCTGCTGAATATCGAGCTATGATATTAGGGTTGAGATATGCTCTTAACAAAGGTTTTACAAATATTCGTGTTCGGGGTGATTCTAAACTAGTTTGTATGCAGGTGTGTTCCTAGTTTGCTGTTTTTGTTCTTTGTTATTGCAAATCTGATGAAACTTGAGAAACTAATAGTGCTCATGGCATAGGTTCAAGGTTTATGGAGGGTGAAAAACGAGAACATTTCAAGATGGTATGAGGAGGCAATCAAACTGAAGGATAGATTTCTTTCTTTCCAGATCGATCATGTTTTAAGGGTATGCTTATTAACGCATTTTTTCTTCTTTCGCTCACTGGTTTCTTTAACCAACCTTGCGTCTATTGGCTTTAAATTCGGGCATGTTGCTGTTGCACATCTTTTCAGTGATTTTCTTAAATTTAGGTCTTTCTTGGACCAATGGGGGAAAATAGTTATAGTCATCTCTAAGGTTACATAATTGTGGATTAAGCATGTAGACCTAGAATATCTAACCAATCACTTGCATGTATGCATTACTCCGTCTCATAAAGGTGTTCCCACATTCCATGTTTGTTTGTCCCAAAAAGATAGTCTCATTTTTATATTTAGTAGATTTCCAAAATTTTAGTAAAATGGATGTGGATGATGGGTTAAGATTAGGTCCTTTATTTGTTCTTTATGTTCACTAGGTGATAGTAACGGAAAGATTAATGTATCACTAAGGGCTCGTTTGGTAGCCCTCCAGGATTAACCTGTATTATTAATCTTCGTATTGTTAATATCCGTATTATTACTCACCATGATTAATAAACATGTATCGGGTTAATCACTTGATTACCAGAACACCCACTCATCATTTACTTATTATCTAAACAAAATAGATTAAACAATCTTTAATCAAACTACATTCACTGCATAGTAAAATACAAATACAAAATATTATATTTAAAATTGGACGAAACTACTTGATTTCATTACGAAAAGCAAGAACAACAACGTTATTAAAAAAAAAAAACTCAAGTCTGGCACAATAATTACTGTCTCAAAACCAAAAACCACAATGGAAATAACAGGAAGATGAAGCTAAAAGTCGATTCCAATTTGTCAAAGATTTTCTAAGCAAAATTGACCACCAACAAACTCCAATTAACTATAATGAAATCACTGTGACCTCAAGATTTGGGTTTGTCAACGATATTCATATTATGGTTATGAGCTCTAGATCTGGGTTTGCACAATTATGATTTTGGCTTGCAAAGTCCAAATCTAGGTTTGACCTTAATACCTCATCTTTGTCAGACTTCCCCCATATTGATGCTAGAACGCAGTGGAGAGGAGAAAGAAAGGCAAAAGAGAAACGGATTGAAAATTGGAGAATTGTGACAAAATATGGAAAAAGCTGATGAGCATGAAGAGAATGATTTGGGAAGAAAAGTAAATGACGAAGAAGATATCTCCTGTTACGCAGAAGAGGGCACTTTTGGCCAAAACAAAAAACAACGACCGCTTGTTGAACCGGATAAATATTACCACCCCCCGTGTGGTGTTATTAGTCCGGGGTTTCTGACCTTTACCCGGATAGCAGGGACAAATAGCCCTTTTCTTAAATCCTTACCAAACATATTACTTGACGCACTAATAGCCCAATCCGGACGTAATCGGGTTACCAAACGTGGTCTAAATTGTTTGAAAAGTCAAATGGAAACATTTTTATGGGACGGAGGGAATATTATGTTGCTAGCTTTGCTCATAGTGAATGATACATTTCTTGTCCAATTGTGTTAGTCTTATTTCCATGTGAGCCCAACCCTTTTCTTGACCCCACGCATTGTGGGAGCTCTTTGTAGTACCAAGTTGTAGTAATTTGTTCATTACCTTGTTCATTTATCGAAAACATCTACTTATATGAAGGAATATAACTCTGATGCGGATGCTGAAGCCAACTTTGCCGTTGCTCTTTCTGGTGAGTATCCCCTGAGTTTATTCGAGCAATAGCATCTGTTTATTAAATGTAATAATTTGTAACATGAATCTATCTATGGCTGCAGATGGTCAAATTACGGAGGTGCTATGAACTAGTCACACTCATTCAAAAGAATCAACTGTACAACCAATCATCAAGTTGCTTTTCCTGTTGGTCCAACCAAGTTATTTCCAAAGGACATTAATGGAGTCTTCAAGGATCTCTCTCTCTCTCTCTCTCTCTCTCTCTCACCATCTTTTGTTCTGAAGATGTGATTTTTGAGCTGTTGAGGCACACTACTGGATGATATTTCTTGTTTTCTCGGGCTATTTGAAGTGATACAAAGTGAAGAACTAAATGTTTAGGCCATGGTTACGGTTTTTGCCTACTTGAGAACGGACCTTTGAGGATGTTTTCCTTATCTATATCATCTCTAATTCCTCGGCACTCAAGAACAAGAAATTGTTATCATTTGTACGCGATTGAATTACAATTCAAATATATATTTTTTCTCTGGGGTTGTCTCTGTGCTTTGATGTAAAGATTATTGATTGCGAAAAAGATAGTATTTTGATGTAAAGATTATATGTTCTTGCCTTCTCTCAATAATGTTAAGGGTTTGAATTTGAACCTCTCATCTGTGTTGTATTTGAAATATTGTAATATGAAAAAAAAGGAGTCGGTCTACGGAGAAACGGGGCAAGGTTTGTTGCGCGACATACTTAGCCAGTTTCTGGATATCACTTTCATCAGTTTCTGGATATCCAGAACATTGAATATGAATATCCAGAAACTTATGAAAGTGATATCCGGAAATCAAATATTTTTTCTGGATATCCTTTCCAAAGCTTCTGGATATCCAGAACATTGAATATGGATATCCAGAAACTGATGAAAGTGATATCCAGAAATCAAATATTTTTTCTGGATATCCTTTCCAAAGCTTCTGAATATCCATATTCAATGTTCTAGATATCCAGAAACTGATGAAAGTGATATCCAGTTGTTGTGGCTAAATATGTCGCGTGACAAACGTTGCCCCGTTTCTCCATACGCGACGGAGAAACGCGTTTCTCTCCAAATTTTGTGAAAAAAAAGTATCTATAATACAATAGAAGTCAAATCTAACCGATACACAAAGAGTGGCTCAGATTTGATCTCGCAAAAGATAAAGAGCGGCCTAGATTTAAAGTTGAAAAAAATAAAAAAAAACTCTCCTACACCGGTTACTAACTGATGTAAATAATTAATAATTTTTATTAACAAAATTGAATTTTACTATGTTGACAGTGTAAAAATAATTATTAATTTTAAGTATTAAGCTAAATGGTGAATTTACTAACAAATATTTTTTTATTAGAGTAGATTAAATATATTAAAACTTATTCTGAAAATTTTATAATATAAATATGACGTCAATATGTTCTGGTTAAAAAACCAATTGATTCAACGAGCGAAAAAGGAGAGAGAGGGATTCGAACCCTTGATAGTTCTTTATTGAAAACTATACCGGTTTTCAAGACCGGGGCTATCAACCACTCTTCCTTCTTATAGAAAATATAATGGAGGCAGTGGATCACAAATAATTGTAGGGTTTATTACAAAAAAGTCACTCAAAAAGATGACATTTACAAAAAAAACATGTAAGTTGTGATATTACAAAAAATAATTTACATATATGTGAATATTACAAAAAAAATGCACACAACACACACCAACCCACACTTTTTTCTCTTCGATAAATTTAAAGTCGGCAACAACCACTCTGACAAATAACTGGCTTGATTTTGATTCTTTCTGTCATCATCTACAATATCATTAAAAAATTGTTACTATACACTCGGGAATAATAAATCAAAGCAGATATCTTGGCCAAAAGAGGATATAATCATAGAAAGTTTTGGCATCCAAACCTGAAGGTTGAACAAGTATTTTATGTGTAACAAACAACTGCAATGAAAAGTACCAATTAGGAAACTGGAATATGAAAGGCATTTATAACAGCTCCATTATAATCGCACCCAAGCATACACGGAAATCAAACATGGAGCTTTAGTACTTGTAAAATGCAAAATTAATACTTGTTTTTTGGTTTGGGGCTTAAATGGGACTTTGCTGAATAGGTTACAAGCCTCCTTGAAAATCTATGGTTCAGTAACAACATTAGCAGGACATATCAGTTTTTATCAGCTGTTTATCATTTGTATCAGTTTTTTATCAATTTTTTTATCAGATTTTATCAGTTGTTTATCAGTTGTTTATCATGTTTATAGTTGTTTATCATGTTTATCAGTTGTTTATTAGTTGTTTATCAGTTGTTTATAAGTTGTTTATCATGTTTATCAGTTGTTTATCAGTTGTTTATCAGTTGTTTATCATGTTTATCAGTTGTTTATTAGTTGTTTATCATGTTTATCAGTTGTTTATCATGTTTATCAGTTGTTATCAGTTGTTTATCAGTTGTTTATCAGTTGTTTTATCAGGTTTATCAGTTGTTATTAGACATGGCCAAATCCGGGTACGGGTACGGGTACGGATCGGAACCGCCGGGTCACGGGTCTGAAATCGAAGGAACCGTAATCGAACCGCGAGATGCACGGGTACGGGTCCACGATTCCCACGGGTCCGACGAATACGGGTCCACGGTTCCCACGGGTCCATTTCTGTTAAAAATCTAACAGACCTTGTTTAAAAAATAACGATTTTCTGTTTTTTTTTTCAAATTTTTTTTTCAAATTTAGTTGTTACCTAAAGTCAAAGAGAAATGATAATTTTATATAATGGATTAACAAAGTAAAAATGTAAAAAAAAAAGGCTTTGAAGTTTGAATTAACAATTTTTGTGAGAGAGAGAGAGTGAGAGATAACTGAGTTTTTGTGAAGTAAATTATTTGGGGTGGGAAATGGTATTTATAGTTAGATAATTATATTATTTATATATGGATAACAAATTTTATTTTTGAAGGACTGAAAAGAGGTCAAAAAGTCAGTCAAACGGTAATATTTTGGTCAAACTGCCCGTTACTAACGGGATTAAAGACAAAGAGGTCAAAAAGTCAGTCAAAAAGGTAATATTTTGACGCGTCTGACGCGGTTCCTGACACGGGTCTCACGGGTACGGTTCCACGGGTCATAACGGGTACGGTTCCACGGGTTGGAACCGCCGGGTCACGGGTCCGAAAAATGAGGAACCGTAACCGAACCGCCAACTGTACGGGTACGGATCCAACGGTTCACGGGTCTTACACGGTTACGGTTCTGACGGGTCAAATCCGGGTACGGTTCCACGGGTGCGTACGGGTACGGGTACGGGTTGGCCATGTCTAGTTGTTATCATTTGTTTATCAGTTGTTATCAGTTATTTATCATGTTTATCAGTTGTTTATCAGTTGTTTATCATGTTTATCAGTTGTTTATCAGTTGTTTATCAGTTGTTTATCAGTTGTTTATTAGTTGTTTATCAGTAGTTTATCATGTTTATCAGTTGTTTATCATGTTTATCAGTTGTTTATCATGTTTATCAGTTGTTTATCAGTTGTTTATCATGTTTATCAGTTGTTTATCATGTTTATCAGTTATTTATTTATCAGTTGTTTATCATGTTTATCAGTTGTTTATCGGTTAATTTGTGGTTCTATATTCAAGGCTCTTTTGATCGAAGAGCAGACCAAAAAAGGCCTAGCTTGGCCCTATGATGTATTCTCTTTTGTAATTTTATGAAATTTATAAGCAATTGAGCAGAGTGAGCTATTTAGTGATGAGTGTGCTTAGCAGCCACATGGGAATTTCATTTTGTTTTTTGTTTTGATTTGGCTCAGCAGCATTTACATTTTTTATTAATTCATAAGTATCTTATTGTAACTGAATGTTTTAAATTTTATGTTTATTTATGTTTTTTTTCTTTTTCTTTCTTTTTTTTATGAAAATAGTGCTTTCAATTTACAGAAGTAGTTTTTTGTAATTTTTATAGAAGTTTTTTGTAATTTCCATCTTGTGTGTATTTTTTTGTAATTTCCATCTTTTAAAATGAGTTTTTTGTAAATGCCCCATAGTTGTATTATTTTTTTTTATGAAAAATGAAAACCTAAAAAAAATTCAAATACAATAATTTAGTTTTATTAAAAAAGAAAATGAAAATTTTTCTTTACTCTAGAAAAATAATTCATTATTATATTAGATTATTATTTTGTAGTGACTATAATATCTCCCTAAGATATATCATAAACTCCATAAAAAGAATAATTTTGTCAATTTATTGAAAAATATTGGATAACTAAAAATGTAAAGGCTATTAATTTGAAATCGTGGTTTTAATAGTACTTGCACATGCATCATTGTTTTAACCGTTTCACAAGTTTTCGATGACATTTTCATATGTCGTTTTCATCTAACATTCTTTAGAAAAAAACATTTTTCATGGCCAAATTATTTCGTTGTTATTTACTGCAAATTAATTACTTAGGTAAAACAGTAAAAGAGAGAGGTCATTTAGGAACAATTCATTACCTATAGTTGATTCGTTGAAATGAAATTATGTGTTTATCTAGAGGCTCATTTGTTTTGCTCAGGATTCTTTATTCTTTGCCATTTTTATGATCTTTGGCAAATATACAAGTAGCTTAAGAAAAGGCTTCATACATGAGTAGAGGAACTATTTTTGTTGATAGGTAAATGACATTGTATGCTGACTAAAAATTTCTCCATCATCTTATTACAGACTATATTCTTTTTTGAGTTGTCCACTTCTGAAACTCGAAATTTGAGAGCGTATGTATATGGAGTTTTTTCCTGATCTGATATTATGGTTCTAAGCTCGGGGAAGACCGACTTAGTATCTTCCTATTTTGGCACATAACCAACTCTCTCTTGGACTCTCCTAAAGCGTTTTGGTCATAGCTTGGTCAAATCTAACCGGCACACAAAAAGTGGCTCAGATTTGATCTCGCAAAAGATAAAGAGCGGCCTAGATTTAAAGTTGGAAAAAATAAAAAAAAACTCTCCTACACCGGTTACTAACTGATGTAAATAATTAATAATTTTTATTAACAAAATTGAATTTTACTATGTTGACAGTGTAAAAATAATTATTAATTTTAAGTATTAAGCTAAATGGTGAATTTACTAACAAATATTTTTTTATTAGAGTAGATTAAATATATTAAAACTTATTCTGAAAAATTTATAATATAATTATGACGTCAATATGTACTGGTTAAAAAACCAATTGATTCAACGAGCGAAAAAGGAGAGAGAGGGATTCGAACCCTCAATAGTTCTTTATTGAAAACTATACCGGTTTTCAAGACCGGGGCTATCAACCACTCTTCCTTCTTATAGAAAATATAATGGAGGCAGTGGATCACAAATAATTGTATTATTTTTTTTTATGAAAAATGAAAACCTAAAAAAAATTCAAATACAATAATTCAGTTTTATTAAAAAAGAAAATTAAAATTTTCTTTACTCTAGAAAAATAATTCATTATTATATTTGATTATTATTTTGTAGTGACTATAATATCTCCCTAAGATATATCATAAACTCCATAAAAAGGATAATTTTGTCAATTTATTGAAAAATATTGGATAACTAAAAATGTGAAGGCTATTAATTTGAAATCGTGGTTTTAATAGTACTTGCACATGCATCATTGTTTTAACCGTTTCACAAGTTTTCGATGACATTTTCATATGTCGTTTTCATCTAACATTCTTTAGAAAAAAACATTTTTCATGGCCAAATTATTTCGTTGTTATTTACTGCAAATTAATTACTTAGGTAAAACAGTAAAAGAGAGAGGTCATTTAGGAACAATTCATTACCCTATAGTTGATTCGTTGAAATGAAATTATGTGTTTATCTAGAGGCTCATTTGTTTTGCTCAGGATTCTTTATTCTTTGCCATTTTTATGATCTTTGGCAAATATACAAGTAGCTTAAGAAAAGGCTTCATACATGAGTAGAGGAACTATTTCTGTTGATAGGTAAATGACATTGTATGCTGACTAAAAATTTCTCCATCATCTTATTACAGACTATATTCTTTTTTGAGTTGTCCACTTCTGAAACTCGAAATTTGAGAGCGTATGTATATGAGGTTTTTTCCTGATCTGATATTATGGTTCTAAGCTCGGGGAAGACCGACTTAGTAACTTCCTATTTTGGCACATAACCAACTCTCTCTTGGACTCTCCTAAAGCGTTTTGGTCATAGCTTGGTCAAATCTAACCGGCACACAAAAAGTGGCTCAGATTTGATCTCGCAAAAGATAAAGAGCGGCCTAGATTTAAAGTTGGAAAAAATAAAAAAAAACTCTCCTACACCGGTTACTAACTGATGTAAATAATTAATAATTTTTATTAACAAAATTGAATTTTACTATGTTGACAGTGTAAAAATAATTATTAATTTTAAGTATTAAGCTAAATGGTGAATTTACTAACAAATATTTTTTTATTAGAGTAGATTAAATATATTAAAACTTATTCTGAAAAATTTATAATATAATTATGACGTCAATATGTACTGGTTAAAAAACCAATTGATTCAACGAGCGAAAAAGGAGAGAGAGGGATTCGAACCCTCAATAGTTCTTTATTGAAAACTATACCGGTTTTCAAGACCGGGGCTATCAACCACTCTTCCTTCTTATAGAAAATATAATGGAGGCAGTGGATCACAAATAATTGTATTATTTTTTTTTATGAAAAATGAAAACCTAAAAAAAATTCAAATACAATAATTCAGTTTTATTAAAAAAGAAAATTAAAATTTTCTTTACTCTAGAAAAATAATTCATTATTATATTTGATTATTATTTTGTAGTGACTATAATATCTCCCTAAGATATATCATAAACTCCATAAAAAGGATAATTTTGTCAATTTATTGAAAAATATTGGATAACTAAAAATGTGAAGGCTATTAATTTGAAATCGTGGTTTTAATAGTACTTGCACATGCATCATTGTTTTAACCGTTTCACAAGTTTTCGATGACATTTTCATATGTTGTTTTCATCTAACGTTCTTTAGAAAAAAACATTTTTCATGGCCAAATTATTTCGTTGTTATTTCTTTATCGCCAAATTAATTACTTAGGTAAAACAGTAAAAGAGAGAGGTCATTTAGGAACAATTCATTACCCTATAGTTGATTCGTTGAAATGAAATTACGTGTTTATCTAGAGGCTCATTTGTTTTGCTCAGGATTCTTTATTCTTTGCCATTTTTATGATCTTTGGCAAATATACAAGTAGCTTAAGAAAAGGCTTTATACATGAGTAGAGGAACTATTTCTGTTGATAGGTAAATGACATTGTATGCTGACTAAAAATTTCTCCATCATCTTATTACAGACTATATTCTTTTTTGAGTTGTCCACTTCTGAAACTCGAAATTTGAGAGCGTATGTATATGGAGTTTTTTCCTGATCTGATATTATGGTTCTAAGCTCGGGGATGACCGACTTAGTAACTTCCTATTTTGGCACATAACCAACTCTCTCTTGGACTCTCCTAAAGCATTTTGGTCATAGCTTGATCAGAGGCACATTGTGTGCGGGGGGGGGGGGAGGGGCGGGATTTTGACTATGAATTTACTTATTTTGTGAGTGTGTGTTTGTGTGTGGGCTTATGTGCCCGTTAGAGAGAGAGAGCTGGTGGGTGGTGGGGGTTCATGGGGTGTGAGGGGTGCATATAATATATTTTTATTATGTAGAAGATGCTTCATAAAGGGTGACTCATATAGAGTGCTTAAAGTTTTCTATTTTTTATCGATCACCCATATCCCAAATGTTTCAAATTTGTTTTTGTCTCCTTTTTATTTTTCTTTGTGTGTGTGTGTGTGTGGTGGGGGTGGCGGTTGATGGGGTGGGGTGAGGGTGGATGTGGATATGGATAGTACAGAATGAAGATGCTTTATTTGTATAATATTTTAATATTTTCTCATATGATGTACTTAATGTTTTCTATCATAAAATGTTGAAGCTATACCATTGAAAACTTTTCAATGCCACAAATAGGTTGATCCTCAGTTTTCGCTTTTCTTTTAATCACTTTTTCGACATAATTTGTCTCTTTGTTTCCATGTTAGTTTTGATGGTTTCACATAGAAGGTGGCGAGTACTCGATAGTGAATAATAGAGTAGGTTGAAGGTGATGAGAAAAATAATAAAGATAGATTGGGGGTACTGACCCGTGCGATCCGCACGGGGGGTCTGTACTAGTTTACATATAACACAGATCAAGTTATTTAGAAATTTTACATTTCAATAACTATATTCAAGGACATTTTTTTTTGAGACAAAAGAAAGAACATGAATGCCTTTGTTATTAATTAAATTAATGAAGTTTTATTTTTGTATTTTTATCAAAATGTATACAATTTTGGGTTGGAGGGAAAATAAGAAACCATATTGAATGAAAATTAGATGAAAACATTAGGAAATGAAATATAATTTTTCTTTATTTATTTGTTTTCAAATACCAAACAAAGGAATTTAGGAATTTGCGGTTCAACCGCACAACATTCCCAGTGATGTGTACGACGGGTATCGAGTGCGAGCTAATTTGACGGGCTGAAAATAACGAGTCAAGTAACATTAATGAAGAACAAAAATGAGAGTTATCGAGAGATGTGAATCAGAAAACTTAGATCGGGACCTACTGATTATCATCCCAAACAAACCTAAAAGCTTAATTGGAGAGGCGAGAGGTAGTCAAACCAAAGCCGAACAATAACCTAAAATCGTGAACCGTTCAGGCCCATTTCAATTTTCAGCTGACCCAACCCGGTCCTTCTCTTACATCTAACTCTAAAACCCTTGCTCACAGCCGCGCCTTCGTCCTTCTCCTTAGCCGCCCCTCCGTCCTTCTCCTTCCATTCCTTCCAGGTATGTCTTCTCTTCCTTTCCTTTCTTCTTTCTCGCTTTTTCTACTTTGATTCTTGTATTTTCTCTTGTTTTTGTTCGAATTTACTATTGAATTTTTAACTTATTCTGAATTTTTGAACCTGATTCTTAAATTACCAGCTACTCAACTTGATTCGTCGTACTTTGTTTCAATTAAGAGTTAATTTAATGTCAATAACTCTTTGTTCTATTATGTTAGATTAATCATAACTTGAAAATTTATGGACATTCATTTTTGGTTGAGCCCGCCGGCCCGGCCCGGCCCGGCCCGTCCCGTCCCGCCATGAAATAGGGGTTGGTTGGGTTTTAAATCTATTAACTCAAATACAAGCGGGCCAATTCGGGTTGGCTCAAACGGGTGCGGGCCAATCCAACTTGTTTTTTTCAGCGCCTAAGCGCAAACGACGTCGTCCCTTTTGTTTTCTTACCCCATTTTGGAGTTTCATTCTCTAGGGTTTCTAATCCCTTCTCTTCAGTTTTCATCAGTTCCAAATTCCAATTCAATTTCATTCCCCGCCGCAGCCCTAGCCCTCCCGGCCTCCCCTCGCCTTCGCCTTCGCCCTCGCATTCGCCTTTGCAGGTATTTGATCTTGTTGAAATTGTTTATTATTTTGTTGAAATTGTTGAATATTTTCGATTCTAGTACTCCCTCTGGCTTCAGTATTTTTCTTGGTGTTTGTCACCAATTTTTTGAACACAGGCAGTAGGGGCCTAGAAGTTTTACAAAAATATTATTGTCAATTTGACCAATCTTCTTTTTAAAACTTATCTTTTCCGAATCACATGCACCAGATGAGGTTGGATTGGCACCAATAGGAAGTTGTGATTGTATATGAACATTCTATAGACTTCTTCGTGTCTATGAAGGAATAGATTCTCGATTTCAAGTCTCTTCCTAATGCTTCAAAGCATTGTTATATGACTTGGACTTGCTCTAAGATGTTTATAGCAACTATTGCGTGGCATTTATTTTATGAAAGTTGGTGTTTTTGGTTAGATTTTTTCTTTTCCTCCTTTGTTAATTTGTTGAAATACGTGATTTAATAGAAAAAAATAAATATTTTTTGGGTATTAATTTGTTCATTTGATTTTTGTGCTGCAGTGGTACTGTTAAATTCTTGAAGTCATGGTGCAGTATAACTTCAAGAAGATTACGGTTGTTCCCACTGGGAAGGATTTCATTGATATTATTCTCTCCCGGACTCAACGTCAAACCCCAACTGTGGTTCACAAGGGTTATGCCATCAATCGCATTCGGCAGTTTTATATGCGAAAAGTGAAGTACACTCAGACGAATTTTCACGAGAAGCTTACGACTATCCTCGAGGAGTTTCCCAGGCTAGATGGAATCCATCCCTTTTATGGAGATCTTCTCCACGTTTTGTATAATCGTGATCATTATAAGCTTGCCCTTGGTCAGATTAATACTGCTAGAAATTTGATTGGGAAGATTGCTAAGGATTACGTGAAGTTGTTGAAGTATGGTGATTCGCTGTATCGGTGTAAAGCGTTGAAGGTTGCAGCTCTTGGTCGTATGTGCACTGTAACTAAGAGAATTGGCCCTAGTTTGGCTTATCTTGAGCAGATTAGGCAGCACATGGCTAGGCTACCCTCTATTGATCCTAATACTAGGACAATCTTGATATGTGGGTACCCAAATGTTGGAAAGAGTTCGTTTATTAACAAAATCACTAGGGCAGATGTGGATGTTCAGCCATATGCTTTTACCACAAAGTCCTTGTTTGTGGGCCATACGGATTATAAGTATCTAAGGTATCAAGTTATTGATACTCCTGGGATTTTGGATAGGCCATTTGAAGATCGCAATATCATTGAGATGTGCAGTATTACTGCCTTGGCTCATCTACGAGCTGCAGTGCTTTTTTTTCTTGATATTTCGGGATCTTGTGGGTACACCATTGCTCAGCAGGCAGCTCTTTTCCATAGTATTAAGTCACTTTTTATGAACAAGCCGCTGGTTATAGTCTGCAACAAAACTGATTTGCAGCCAATGGAGGGGTTATCGGATGACGATAAGAAGTTGATCATGGAGATGAAGTCAGAAGCTATGAAGACAGTGATTGGTCAGGGTGGTGAAGCTGAAAATGAAGATGGAGTCCTCTTGACTATGAGCACGTTGAATGAGGAAGGTGTTATTGCAGTAAAGAATGCAGCTTGTGAGAGGTTATTGAATCAGAGGGTGGAATTGAAAATGAATTCTAAAAAAGCTATTCTCTGCAAAAACCGCTTTCATGTTGCAATGCCAAAGCCACGGGACCAGAAAGAAAGACCACCATGCATACCTCAGGCTGTTCTGGAAGCAAAAGCCAAGGAAGCTGTGGATAATGAGAAGAGGAAGCTTGAAAGGGATTTGGAAGAGGAAAATGGTGGGGCTGGTGTATATTCTGCTAGCTTGAAGAAACATTATCTTCTTGCAAATGATGAATGGAAAGAGGATAATATGCCGGAGATTCTTGATGGGCACAATGTATACGACTTTGTTGATCCCGATATCTTGCAGAGGCTCGAGGAGTTGGAGAGAGAAGAAGGTCTGCGTCTGGAGGCAGAAGGCGATGATCTTGAGATGGATGATAATGATGCTTTGACCCCAGAGGAGCAGCAAACACTTGCAGAGATCAGGAAAAAGAAAAGCTTACTAATTCAGCAACATAGGATCAAGAAAAGCACTGCTGAGAGCCGACCTACAGTACCCAGAAAGTTCGACAAAGATAAAAAGTTCACTTCAGAGAGAATGGGGAGGCAGCTTTCATCATTGGGTATCGATCCAACGTCAGCAATTAACCGGGCCCGCATCATATCAAGGGGTCGGAAGAGGGATAGATCAGTGGGAGGAGACACTGACGGTGAAGATCATATGGATGTGGATAATGAAAGATCGAACAAGAAGATGAGATTGAGGTCTGTGTCACGGCCAAGATCGAGGTCAAGACCACCAACAAAGGAGCTTATCCCTGGCGAAGGCTACAAGGATTCTGCTCAAAAGTCAAAGGCCATAATAATAGGGAGGAAATCAACCATGAAGAGGAATAAGGATGCTAGAAAGGGAGAGGGTGATAGAGTCATTCCTACGCTGAGACCTAAGCATTTGTATTCGGGCAAGCGGGGCAAGGGAAAGACTGACCGCCGTTAAGATCTTGAGGTAAATTAATGTCATTTCTTCATATTTTTGGCCTTACTATTTATTTTCAGTCTTGTGTCTATTAGTATTCCCAATACATGAATTAATTTTAGTGTAACCTCCCCTTCTAGCAACTCAGATAAGTATGGTATCCTAGGTATGCAGATTTCTGATCCTTCAACCTATCAATATATTATATATATTCCTGTTGTCATCTACTTACCTGTATCGTTGCCTTCTTCTCAACAATCGCTAGGGTTATCAAAGATAATTATCCTAATGAATTCTAAAAATTGTTATTGATAGTATTTTTAATGTGTATCAATAACAAGTTTTAGAATTTCATTGGGATGGCTATTATTTCATTAAATTTTCATCAAAGTTTGACCAAATTAACAACTATAAAAGTGGGATTATATATAAGAGTTGCTATACATGTCTCAACTTAAGGTAGTCTTGATTATGACTTATATATAACTGTTACCATCACACTTTTCGTATTACTAGTACTTCAATACGGCATCCATATTTATTTTTGACATTATGTTTTGAATTATTCTGATTGCAGAAAAACTGGAACCTTTTTAGTGTAAATGTTGCTATGGCTTGGACAGGGATCTATCAACTTTCATGAAAAATTCGGTAAGTTTGTTGAATCCAAAACTCGTGATTACTGCTAATTTTTAGTGCAGATCAAGTACTTATGTGCATTAAGAAAGCCTTTTTTTTTTGGTATAAACTGCAACAAACATTCCTGTACCATGCTTTATTTGTATTGTTGCTGTACTTTGTTACTGCTTTTTTACTACTCCGTGTACTTCTTTTATCAAGTTTGTCTAGTCATCAAGCCACTTTTCCCATTAAATAGCAACGAGGACACTTCAGTAATCAGATAATATGTTGACTTACCTAGAATATGTTCTTCCTCTCTCTCTTTACATGTGCATTTCACTTTCTCTCTACCTCCATTTGACTTCCACATTCTCTTTCCGCAAACCAGCAAATACCCATCAAGAATCTCTCTCTCTCTCTCTCTCTCCCTCCCTCCCTTTAATCCTTTGACATGTTATCTCCAATTCTTTATCAAATGATTTATCATTCCATCTTAAACACAAAAGAGATTGATCAAGCATATGGGCACTGATATTTTTTCTTCATTAGTAACCCTAATATGGAAAAAAATCCTGGAAAGTCTGACCCATACACTCAAACCCATGAAATTTAATCCCTTGAGCCCATTAACCACAATCTTTTTTTTATCGAAGAACTCCTTTGTAATGTATATAAGCTGAATTCAAGGAGAACTAGTCTTCAAATCTTCTTGCTTGGGTGGTATAGTCCTTAGGCCTAACTATGTTCCAAGTCAGCGTCATCCATTAAAATTTTTGACATCCGTTAGACCTAAGGACTACAAGGATAATCAATCATGTAAATGTTCTGGACTGAGGCCAAATCAGGAAAAAAGTTATTTAGCGAATACAACAGAAAAAGTTCAAAGGCCAAGGACGAAATTAGTATTTTTGCCATTTCCTGATATGAAAGATGAATCTACTTTTGGATTTTTCCTTGTTCGATTGATCCCGAATAATTTGTTACATCATACTCTGCTAAATCATATTTCCATTTAATTTTGCAGGAAGGGATCTCAGCATCATAGTTGTTTTTTGAAGCTTGGACTTGTGAGCTTGTACCGTACCTTTTTCATTTGCACGACACCAGTTTGGCTCGAGTGCATTAATTTTAAGTTGTTACTATTTCAATTTTGTATTGGAATATGAGAAAACTATTTATTTTGACAGTTGTTTATTTAAGACTTGCATTTTATAAAATGTTGCTCTTGGTTTTTGCTGCATTTTCAGTTGCTTATTATTTCTGGGAGATGTCCAGCTTTTGTTTTAAAGTGTTATGGTGATATACCTACATTATACAGCATCTGGTGTGTTGACATGAGTGGAGTCTAGCAATTATAGTTGTTTCAAGTGCAAATCTGACACTTTAATTACCTTTTGAAACTTCTTTTTTTTCCTAAAAAAAATGTCCCTAAATGTTTTGCTTTTCATTTTTTTTTTTTTTATAGTTTATTATATTTTTGCAAAATTAAAAGTTTGAAAGTGAATAGCAAAAATATTTTATGATTTTTTTTTATTAAAAATTGACGTTTTCAAAAATGATCGGTTAGCAGTTTAAAGCTCTAAAAATGTTTTTTTAGTGATTAGGAAAAATCGGATTTTCTCAATATTTTTCATTAGTAGGTATACTTTTTAGCTTTTCCCTTTACTCTGATAAAGTTATGGTCTGTATCCAACCTGTTTTTAGATTCTTTGAGTGGGCGGATGGAATAATTGGAAATGTATCATCAATTGAGATTAGTTACGTTAAAGAAGAATTTGTTGTTACAGAAATCTGGAGACATTGGGGAAAACTAGTCTGTAATGAGCTGCTTGTTTATTGCATATTCCACAACTTTATTTGCAAGGACTGGCCGGTTTGTGGTAAGTTCATCTTGTGGATTTCCGGGTTTTCCATGGCACAGAAGGTTTGTTCGAGCTTCAAGCCTTGCAACTAATTTCAAAACTTGCTACTCGACTCGAAGTTTGAAGGCCAGCAGTCGTAGTAAGTCTAAAGCACGAATATTGGAGTCTAAACCAACAATGGATGAAGAGAAGAATGCCTTCTTTGTTGTCCGCAAAGGAGATCTCGTAGGTGTTTACAAGAATTTGAGTGATTGCCAGGCTCAAGTTGGATCATCGGTAATACTTCTCACCTGTTTTCCTTGTTCTTTTGCTGTGCCCACATAGTTATGTTTCTCCAAATGATTTGCTTCAGTTCCAATCTCACTACGTTCAGTATTCTGGTTGTTATCGCTTGATAGTTTAATTTCGAGGCAACACACTTCTATACAGTTATCTATTGATGAACTGTTGTCTGAAGACTCTGAATCATGATTTTCTCTTTGTGACTTTTTAAGACTTGGAAGCAATTGGGAATGTTCTGTGATTACTTTTAGTCTTTTAGAATTATCTCATGCCAAATGTTTTATTAAACTCCATCCAGTTCTAGATCACCCTACATTATAATATTCTATATGTATCCGTGATGGTGCCCATTTTCTTTCTTTAAATTCGGAACAATATCACAAAAATTGTTAGCTGTGTTTTAAATAGAAGCATAATTGACAAATTATGTTGAACCAAAAGGGATGTTTATCAACTATTATGTAAACAAGAATTTGGCATAATCTAGGATCGGAATCCTTATTCAATGGTCCAAACTTGATATAATTGATTGGATTGATGTGATTGTTGGGCTGAGTAGTTTTGACACAGTGGCGAGGCTAGGTTAGGCCATGGGGTCATTCGACCCCCTTCAATTTTCGAGTGTGTCAATTTTAGCACTTTCAAATTTTTTTAAAATGACTTTTTACTCTATATTAGATTTATACATTTTGACCCCCTTAATTTTGAAAAAAAAAAATTGCACTAAATTAATATTTGACCCCTCTGTATATTAAAATTTGGATATCTCAATCATAATAGTTTTCCCAAAAGCAATCTTGACCCCCTTTCCGAAAAATTCTGGCTTCGCCACTTGTTGGACATGCATCCTTTTATAAAGAATGGCTTTGTGATAAACTGGCTCAGTTTATTAGTACTTGCACTGCTTGCAATACTATTCTTTTAATACTATGGAATAGCATCCGAGCATTTGTCAATTTATGCTAATTATATACACAAATTATTGCTTCTTTGTGTATGTCTCCGTGGACCGATTATATTAAAGTTAAAAGTATTTTTTTTTGGAAATCAATAAAGTTAAATGTTTGCCTTTCAAAATATTAAAACATATGGGGGTAGGATTATTAGTTTATGATTTGGGGACGCGGAAAAGTCGGTAAAATCGCCATGCTTTCCCTCCGATTGCCGATTGAATGTCGGCACATGTGGGTGACTGGGTGCACAAACTTAGGTTTCTAAACAGTCAGATAGGTTGTTTCACAGGACACTAGCTTACCAAATTACCATAAAGGTTCCATTGCTTATATCATGTCAAGAGATGCTTAGAAAACATAGTATGAATATAATCATTGTAGATTTTAGAAGTACTTATATTCATCTATGATTTGTTTCTCTTCAGTTAAGATATCTATGATTCCATATGGTGGTATCCTCATCTCTTGGACTTTAAATGTCCTTGTGTTGCGCATCACTTGTCGATGATGACATTCGATTCTCTTTATCTCTTTCTCTCATGTTCTTCAACGAAGAGATGTTATGAGACAATCTCAGAGAAAATACACCAGAGAAATAAAGTGACTATGTTAGGTTGTGGGTACCAAAGTGTCCTTCAATACCCATTTTGACAATTGTATGGTTACAAAACCCGATGATGGGATCTAAATCTGTAGAGAACTCGAGACATATCAACAGGAGAAACACATTTTTTTTCCGGAGGGAGTTAATAATTGTTTTTGTATCCTTTCTATTCTTTTTGAGTTGACTTCCCCAAGTTGGGGATAGAGTGTTTTGCATTAAGATTGTTATTATTATTAATTATTATTTATATTTTTGGGTTTCATTATAAATACTCATTGACTTCGTTTGTTGATACACCTTTTGATTGAATGATAATAAGAACTGCTGAGTTTTATTTTTTGAACTTTCGGCTTTACTTTTTATTTTATTTTCTTTTGGTTTTGATTCTACTTGTCGACCCGGTTAGTGAGTGGTGGTTTTTGATCATATTTGTGATTGGTATTTTATGTGTAGGTGGATATAATGATTTGTTTCTTGGCAATTAGTTTCATTGTGAATCTTCTGATATTGGTTGCTTCTTTCTGCTCAATCCTTATTTGCCCTTCGTACAAGTGTTGATATGATCATACTGCTTCTCATTTGGCAATTGTCTCAAGTCAACTTTTGTATACTTTTCTGATGATTTTTCTTTTCGCTCTCCTCGTAGGTATGTGATCCTCCTGTCAGTGTCTATAAAGGGTATACAATGTCCAAGGAAACAGAAGATTATATGCGCTCTTGTGGGCTGAGGAATGCACTTTATTCAGTCAGAGCTGCAGATCTAACAGAGGAGCTCTTTGGAACTCTTGTACCCTGCCTGTTTCAGGTGATTGATTTATCAACCTACTGTTGAATTTGTTACAAGTATAGGTCTTCCCTATTCAACAATAATCTATCACATGTTTTTTCGATCATGTCAGGTGCATCACAATGTCTACCAAATTTCTTCTCCTTTATTATTTTATTTTAAATTAGGAAAATCATGGTTTTTTTTTTTTTGTGTTTCGATAAATATGCTTAATAAGTGAATGGTTCCCACTGTTGGCCTGCCATGCATAATCCAAACTAAGGCACCTTTGTTTTATGTCTACGAGTGACTTCTTCTCCCAAAGTTCAACCACATAAATCATTAGCCATACCTTGATAATGCGTCCATCTATGGGAATTTCCTTTGTTCTTGGAAAGCGGAACTAATACACTTCACTTGCTTGAGATCAGTCATTTTTCTCTCTAATTTTGTGCCCTAAACATCCTCAATAAGAAGCTTGCTCTCATAGCTGATCGTCGAGGCATAAACCATTTGAAACAAACTGATGCTTGACGTCTCCAATGTTGGGCCATAAACATCCTCTATCAAGCACCAGGATAAATGGTCTAGGCTTGAGTAATGCAGCTGAGCTGCTTAATATCATTGATAAGTTGTATATCTAAGCTTTTTACTCTTTTTCTGTTATTCCCTTCCGCATTGAACATGGATGTGTATATATGTGTGTGTGTGCGTGTTTATTTATTTATTATTTTTTTTTTTTTTACCAGGAACCACCTGCTTTCAGTGGTGAAACATCTGGTGGGCATCCTTCTAAGAGAACATTTCAGGAAACTGGGGTAAGTTGGAAATTCTTTTAGTATGACTATGGACTTTCTCATAACCTTCAAAGTTTTTTTGTTTTCTCCATGTTATCAAATAAATAATTATTGCTCTCTCTCTCTCTCTCTCTCCACCCATGCATTTCTTGGCTGCATATATCAACTTGTACTCAGTTAAAGGCTGCTTAAAGGACTAAGTTGCGTTCTACATATGAAAGGGTGGTCCCTATGCTTCAAGAAGTACCCTCAGTGTCTGTTCGCATCAATATAGCGAAAATGTACTTTATGGTTGAAAAACATGTGTGTTTCCTTCTCATTCATTGTCGGGTCATTTAATTGACATGTTAGTAGTTTCCCGCATAGACGCATTCAATAGTAAATTAGACAAAAGACTAAATTATCTGTTAAATTGCTTGGTTTCTGTCTTCTATGCATTACATATACCATTTTTTGGCAATCATACTTAAGTTCCTCTTTGATTCTTGGCATTTTCTTTCCTTCTTTTTTTCATTTGCCGCAGGGGGGGGGGAGTTCAAGGATATCCGGTGTTTCCTCTCATTATTTTCTGAAGATGACACTTTCAGAAGTGTTGAATTACATGTTACTCCCTCCCTCCCGAAATGATCTTCCTCCTTTTTATGTCGTTAAAGTGAAGGTTCTTTGAGCAATAATTATAGGTTGATTTAATTATCCGAATGAACATCTAAAAAATGTTATTGATAGTATTTGTAATGATGTAGCGATAGCAAGTTTTAAATTTTCATGAGGATAATTGAAAAAACCTAAAATTATTGCTCAAAGTACCTTCGTGTTAATTACAAAAAAAAAGTGGGAAGATCATTTCGGGACAGAAAGAGTACGAGGTTAACACAAAACCTATCTGGTTCCTAGTAGCTGTTTTTCACAAATGTAAATCTCGACATAAGATGAAAATGGCTCCTTCGATATACTCCCTCCGTCCCAGCTCACTTGACACTTATTTCCATTTTGGGCCGTCCCAGCTCACTTGACACTTCCCAAAATAGCCTACTTTTTATAATTTTATATTCACTCTACCCCACCACTCATTCTCTCTCTTCATTTTCCACCACTCAATTTATTCAACCAACACTACTATTTATCCCACTCATTCTCTCTCTTCATTTTCTACCACACATTTTTTTTATTTTATTCTTTTTTCTTAGTTCTTGTGCCCACCTCAAGGGTGTCAAGTGAGGTGGGACGGAAGGAGTACATTTTACTCGACAAAGATACACTCGTGCCAGCAGCTGTATACTTCTTATCAGTATCATGGCTGCTTTCATAGTCAAGTGAAAATGTTTTTCAACCAATTTTCCCTTCTTTTATCTGCATATTTTCTCAAATTCCCCTAATTCTTGCTCTCTATTCTGCTCAAGAGTCCGTGTTTAATTCATAAACTTTAAGTATAAAATGAATTTCCTTAAATGTAAAAGTTTAACAGGATTTAAATGTTGCTAATTTTTTAGCTGTGTGCAATATGGATAAGTTTGAAACTCATAAAGTTTAGAAGCTGTCTTTAACTCAGGACTCTTAAGAGCGGAATACTTCATAATAGAAAGCAGGACCCTTAAAGCAAGTCAATGAGAGTATCTAACTGAATGAGCATTGCCTTAAGATAAACCATCACCGATTTGCTTTTTAATTCAGAGATGATAGCTGCAGCATTATTTACAAGTAGATATCTTCTGATTAAAGATCTTTTGCAATGGAAGAATTATGTCTTCATGACTTCATATCTTACCACACTCGTGTTTGCATTTTACTTAATTAGTTTATTAATTCCTTAGTACCATACAGATGTTCCCATTGGCCATTTTTATTTGTCCCAAAAAGGTACTCTCATTTCTAAAATTGTTAGGCTAAAATCATTGAACTTCCTAAATTACCAACGAGAAAGAGGGTAAGAGGAGAGGGTGAGAGTAAACCAAGAAAGAAGATGGAGTAACGGTGTAAACATTAAACATTATTAAGGTTAGTGATGGAAATGAAAATAGGTTGGTAAAATGTTTGAATAGTCAAATGGGACTATCATTATGGGACGGAGGGAGTATTCTTTTTGGATGCTGTAGGTCTTGTGAGTTCAAATTGATTATTATTACTAGGTATTTAGGGATATTCCAGTCTAGTTGCCTCAATAGGGTATGATGAATATTTGAGCAGTCCAAATAGCCCTAAGAGTCATCAGAGTTGACTGTTGATGGAAATATTAAGCTTTTTGCCGTTGTTGCCTGTGGGTATGGAATGACCGTCACTAGCATATGCATTTCTTTACACCCCATCATGAAGCTCGCTTATATATAACCCTCACTGCATGAAAGCTGACCTACAAACCTGTCATCTATTTGTGGTAGCCCATCGCTTGATTACAGTTGACCATTGCCTACTGGCAATTTTTTGTAGTTGTGTGAGAGCATAAGAATGTTGTACTTTCCATTTTCGCAAACAACAGCTTGATTCTCTGTGAAGAGATAGGTTACGACTTGTCGGTGATAAATCAATAATTAGAAGGGAAAAGGAGCATCTTTTGGAATAACAATATATATTCCAAGAAGATAAACATTACTCCCTCCGTCCCTTCAAAAATTTCCCAAAAGGGTGTCCAATTTTAATTTTAAACTTTAAAATCCCAAAATGGAAAGATTATACTTCCTCCGTCCCAAAATGAATGTTCGAAAAAAAATCATATTTGCTCTCGATCAAGAGCAAATTTGAAAAAAAAATTGGACATTCATTTTGGGACAGAGGTAGTAATACTTTTTTATTGAATGTGCCTCACTCACATGTCATACTCACCACAACTATCCACTAATTTCTCCCTTTCTCTCTCCTACCCACTTTCTATACTCACAACACGCAATCCCACTTTCTATATTTTAAAATAAAAACATCCCCCTCCTTAATACTTGAGCCCAATTTTTTTGAAGTTTAAAGTGGGACAGAGGGAGTATATGCCAAAATATATTATTGTGCCCAAAGTTTTACCAAAATCCCACTTTGGTCAACTTTAAAAATCCCACATGAAGTCCACACTATAGCCAAGTAATCATTGAGGGATACGATCATTTAGTTCCCCGATACTCATTTTCATCTCATGTGTCCTACCCCACCATTTGGCTATAAACAGTACTTGTGGACTTGATGCGAGATTTTAAAAGTTAAGGACCCAAAGCGGGATTTTGGTGAAACTTGTTGGCACCAAACGATATACTCCCTCTGTCCCACTTCAATTGATACTTATTTCCTTTTTGGTCCGTCCCATTTCAATTGATACTTCCCAAAATGGCAAAATATTTATAATTTTATATTCACTCTACCCCACCACTCATTCTCTCTCTTCATTTTCCACCACTCAATTTATTCAACCAACACTACTATTTACCCCACTCATTCTCTCTCTTCATTTTCTACCACACATTTCTTTTATTTTATTAGTATTCCTTAATAGTTGTGCCCTTTTTTTTTGTCTCAAATGAAGTGGGACGGAGGGAGTATATGAAATGAGAAAGCGCACATTGTTTTTGTTGTTATTTTGTGTTCTTCTTACAATGTTTAATATTCCATCATTTATCTTGTATCTGCTGTAGCTCGTTGAATGGGGGTTGCATCGTAACTTGCTATATCTTCTGTTTTACTCCCTCCGTCCCAAAGTGATCTTCCTACTTTTTTGGTTGTCGATACGAAGGTACTTTGAGCAATAACTATAGGTTGATTGAACTATCCTAATGAACATCTAAAATTGTTGTTGATAGTATTTTTAATGGTGTATCAATAACAATTTTTAAATTTTAATTAGAATAAATAAATCAACCTAAATTTATTGCTCAAAATGCTTTCTATCGACAACCAAAAAAGTAGGAAGATCATTTCTTGATGGAGGGAGTATAAGGTTATACGCCTTGAAGGTGTTGTGAAAATCACGTTCTTGCGCAGCGGAATAACGGATCAAGCTTTGATAATGAATAAATAAGATGCAACACACACGAAAAATAAATCACGCTGAAAGGAACACGCGAAAATTGTTAACCAGGTTCGTTGCGGCCTTGACTACGTCAGGAAGCATTGCAACGAAAATATTCACTATAATATTTTCGATGTTACAATCGCACACTAATTTGTTTCTAGGCTACCACGTGTATTTATAGGAACAGGAAATCAAATCCTAACAATAAAAGGATTCCTAACATAAGAAAGTATTCTTCTTTCTTCCTGAGTCTTCGATCGAATATTCTTTGTCATGAGGAATACCAATTTAAGAGAAATCGATCAAAGTAGGAAGCCGAATCGAGTCCGAGAATCGTAGCCATGCGACAGCCTCTCCTTCCCGGCGCGGTCGCGCAGCTGTCCCGAAAGTTCGCGCCTTTGCCCGTACTCCGTAGCGCGGTCGCGCACCGTACAGCCGCGGTCGCGCGATGAAGTGTCCGAAACTCCTCCACGATTTTCCTTCATGGTTTTGACTCCAATCCAACAATCTCCCACACGGAGACAAACCGTCCATGATACCTTTTCTTGAAACAAACAAATCTCGGTGGCCTATTGCGTTGGTAGCGCCAGGCCTCTTGTCTAGTTATCAGTGAGTTGAAGGCGACGACGCTTGACATAGCTTGTCGGTTCTACCGTACTCAGGAGTCTTCATTCAGAATGATCCTCACTGCCACGTCCCAGCTCGCACTTGCTTGCTAACTATCGATCTGAGCGGCGCGAATCCACGTGCCCCACAATCGCGAAGCTTGGAACCTTTGTGTGTTCTTTGCGACCCATCGCATCACCGTTCTAGATCCCGCTCCCGTGTTGACCAAATTGGCTCGCGTCGGCCGACTTCATCACCCGATTTTCTACTGACATACCGTTTAGTGAAATTTCTCCCACTACATGGCGATCTCGGCCACCGCGTTCATCGTTGGGATGCGCCTTCGTTTCCCCTGACGATTCATGTTGCATGTGGTATCTGACATATTTTCCACGCCGCCACGAGCCGCGAAGCTAGCTCGCGGTTTACCTTCCGCGTCCCATGGCCAGAAGGTCACCACATGACCCTCCTTATCGAGTTGCCTTATGGAAATCGAGTTCCTCTTCCGTCATCAGGAATATGTCGCACGTCACGTAGCCGCAAAAGCAGTCCCGTCCGTTGCTTTGACCCGAACTACCCCACTTTCGATGACCTTGTGGATTATTGTCTCCCAAAGCGAGCGACCCCAAAATCACCGGAATGTCTTGCTCCATCCTTTACTGCGCTAGTGCACGAATGAAACGTCGAGCCCGAATCCAAAAACCCACGAATCAGTTGAGCTTGCTCCCCAAGAGATTAATGCATCAGCTAACTCTTGACAACATTGATTCCTTCGCTCTGCTTGGCCAACCGGACAACTTCTCTAAAGTGCCCCTTCTCCCCTGATCGTAACAAGTAATCACCTTCTTGCCGCTCTTACCCTTTTCGCGATATTCGGTGCTAGCCGATGTCCACTGCCTTACTCTTTCTACGAATTTCTTCGCCAGAATCACATCAGCGACATCATGAGCTTCAACTTCACTTTTCTGTTGAAACGTTAGCTGCTATCGCGGTCGTATCCCAAACTTTCCGGTAAAGAAGAAAGTAAAATCAACGCTAGTACCTCATCGTCAAGAGTATTGACCACGGGAAGACGGTTGGGTCGCGGTAGATTTGAATTCGCTTATGTGCTTTGTCGTAGACGCCCTCTACCGTCCTTATGTTCACAGCTTCCTCATTAGATGAGCTTTATTCGCCGCCGATGGTGCCTCGTACATGCTCGCGACATACGCGACATCTCCGTGGTAGTCTTCGCCTCCAAAACATTCTTCGCGACATCCTTGGTCAACGTTTGCCCTATGACCAGGCTAACGCTTTCCGATCCAAGATTTCGAATTTTGCTTCCTCTATGTCCGCCGGCTTTTCTTTTAATGGTAGATACAAATCCTTGTTCCATAGAACGTCCTCGATCTGTGTCTTCCAAAAATTGAAATCCGTCCCATCAAACTTTTCGATCAACACCTTATTACCATCCTCCAAAGCTCCCAAGAAATCCATAGCAAAAGTTAACCCAAGCAATGATTCAGCTGAAAACCAAGAGCTCTGATACCAGTTGTTGTGAAAATCACGTTCTTGCGCAGCGGAATAACGGATCAAGCTTTGATAATGAATAAATAAGATGCAACACACACGAAAAATAAATCACACACAAAGGAACACACAAGAATTGTTAACCCGGTTCGTTGCAACAACAACTACGTCCGGGGGCGCTACCAAGCCAAAATATTCACTATAATATTTTCCGATGTTACAATCACAGCACTAATTTGTTTCTAGGCTACCACATGTATTTATAGGAACAGGAAATCAAATCCTAACAATAAAAGGATTCCTAACATAAGAAAGTATTCTTCTTTCTTCACAAGTCTTCCAATCCAAATATTGCTGTCACAAGGAATACCAATTTAAGAGGAAATCTGATCAAAGTAGGAAACTGAATCAGTCCAGAATCGTAGCCAGCGCGGCCGCCCTCTCCTTCCAGCGCGGTCGCGCAAGCTAATCCCGAAGAGTTCAACGCCTTTGCCCATGCTCCAGCGCGGTCGCGCACCATGCCAAGCGCGGTCGCGCAAGTGTCCAGAAACTCCTCCACGATTTTCCTTCATGGTTTTGACTCCAATCCCAACAGAAGGGTGTTAACTTTGTTATTCACTCTATTAATTTATTTACGAAACACTTGCAGGATGCCCTAGCGTTGACATGTATTTCAAACGATCCACCAATAAAGCATGCCAAGTTGGATCAGGTTGGTGTGAGTAGGTATTATGTTGGCCCCTGAGCAAAAGGCAACCCTTTTCTCTTTCCCTTCTAGTTAGTACTCCCACTATTCCAGTTAAAATGTCAATTTTTGAAAGTAAACAATCACAAATAAGCACATTCTTAAGCTTTTTGTTGCTATTTTCTATGAAAGAATAAATTTCTTCTTGAATGATTCCATATGATGTGCTTCATACATTCTTCGGAAAAAAAATCTATGAATTTATTTTATGGCGTCAAATTTCTTTCTTTAAATAAACTACTAAAAGAAAACAATCACAAATAACCACATCTTATGCTTTCTTTCTTTTCCTTGCTTTGAGAAAACTTTATTTTGTATCAACTATACAGCGAACTTGTATTCTTGAATTCGATGGTGCCTCTAAAGGAAATCCTGGAAAAGCTGGGGCAGGAGCTGTGCTGCGATCAGATGATGGAAGTGTGGTAAAATAATCTACCATTTTGATCCCGTACCGTTTCGTATCTTTTATCATTATACTTAAAAACATAATCTTTATGTATAGATTTGTAAATTACGTGAAGGACTGGGAATAGCAACCAACAATGCTGCTGAATATCGAGCTATGATATTAGGGTTGAGATATGCTCTTAACAAAGGTTTTACAAATATTCGCGTTCGGGGTGATTCTAAACTAGTTTGTATGCAGGTGTGTTCCTAGTTTGCTGTTTTTGTTCTTTGTTATTGCAAATCTGATGAAACTTGAGAAACTAATAGTGCTCATGGCATAGGTTCAAGGTTTATGGAGGGTGAAAACGAGAACATTTCAAGATGGTATGAGGAGGCAATCAAACTGAAGGATAGATTTCTTTCTTTCCAGATCGATCATGTTTTAAGGGTATGCTTATTAACGCAGTTTTTCTTCTTTCGCTCACTGGTTTATTTAACCAACCTTGCGTCTATTGGCTTTAAATTCGGGCATGTTGCTGTTACACATCTTTTCAGTGATTTTCTTAAATTTAGGTCTTTCTTGGACCAATGGGGGAAAATAGTTATAGTCATCTCTAAGGTTACATAATTGTGGATTAAGCATGTAGACCTAGAATATCTAACCAATCACTTGCATGTATGCATTACTCCGTCTCATAAAGGTGTTCCCACATTCCATGTTTGTTTGTCCCAAAAAGATAGTCTCATTTTTATATTTAGTAGATTTCCAAAATTTTAGTAAAATGAATGTGGATGATGGGTTAAGATTAGGTCCTTTGTGTGATTCTTATGTTCATTAGGTGATAGTAATGGAAAGATTAACGTATCACTAAGGGCTCGTTTGGTAGCCCTCCAGGATTAACCTGTATTATTAATCTTCGTATTGTTAATATCCGTATTATTACTCGCCATGGTTAATCACTTGATTACCAGAACACCCACACATCATTTACTTATTATCTAAACAAGATATATTAAACAATCTTTAATCAAACTACATTCACTTGATTACCATAAGTTTCACCTTTCCTTTTTTGGCAAAGAATCTTTACTATTTTCTCCACTCATCCTCTCTCCTAATTCACTATTACACTCACAACACTTTTCAAATTTACTATTTCCTCCACTAATTCTCTCTCCTATTTTCAAATTACACTTACAACATTTTTTCTTCCCACCCATTTCCTTAATTTGCGTGACGGGCCAAAAGGATGAAGCATTTACTGGGACGGAGGGAGTATTTAAAATTGGACGAAACTACTTGATTTCATTACGAAAAGCAAGAACAACAATGTTATTAAAAAAAACAAAAAACTCAAGTCTGGCACAATAATTACCGTCTCAAAATCAAAAACCACAATGGAAATAACAGGAAGATGAAGCTAAAAGTCGGTTCCAATTTGTCAAAGATTTTCTATGCAAAATTGACCACCAACAAACTCCAATTAACTATAATGAAATCACTGTGACCTCAAGATTTGGGTTTGTCAACGATATTCAGATTATGGTTATGAGCTCTAGATCTGGGTTTGCACAATTATGATTTTGGCTTGCAAAGTCCAAATCTAGGTTTGACCTTAATACCTCATCTTTGTCAGACTTCCCCCCATATTGATGCTAGAATGCAGTGGAGAGGAGAAAGAAAGGCAAAAGAGAAACGGATTGAAAATTGGAGAATTGTGACAAAATATGGAAAAAGCTGATGAGCATGAAGAGAATGATTTGGGAAGAAAAGTAAATGACGAAGAAGATATCTCCTGTTACGCAGAAGAGGGCACTTTTGGCCAAAACAAAAAACAACGACCGCTTGTTGAACCGGATAAATATTACCACCCCCCGTGTGGTGTTATTAGTCCGGGGTTTCTGACCTTTACCCGGATAGCAGGGACAAATAGCCCTTTTCTTAAATCCTTACCAAACATATTACTTGACGCACTAATAGCCCAATCCGGACGTAATCGGGTTACCAAACGTGGTCTAAATTGTTTGAAAAGTCAAATGGAAACATTTTTATGGGACGGAGGGAATATTATGTTGCTAGCTTTGCTCATAGTGAATGATACATTTCTTGTCCAATTGTGTTAGTCTTATTTCCATGTGGGCCCAACCCTTTTCTTGACCCCACACATTGTGGGAGCTCTTGTAGTACCAAGTTGTAGTAATTTGTTCATTACCTTATTCATTTATCGAAAACATCTACTTATATGAAGGAATATAACTCTGATGCGGATGCTGAAGCCAACTTTGCTGTTGCTCTTTCTGGTGAGTATCCCCTGAGTTTATTCGAGCAATAGCATCTGTTTATTAAATGTAATATAATTTGTAACATGAATCTATCTATGGCTGCAGATGGTCAAATTACGGAGGTGCTATGAACTAGTCACACCCATTCAAAAGAATCAACTGTACAACCAATCATCAAGTTGCTTTTCCTGTTGGTCCAACCAAGTTATTTCCAAAGGACATTAATGGAGTCTTCAAGGATCTCTCTCTCTCTCTCTCTCTCTCTCTCTCACCATCTTTTGTTCTGAAGATGTGATTTTTGAGCTGTTGAGGCACACTACTGGATGATATTTCTTGTTTTCTCGGGCTATTTGAAGTGATACAAAGTGAAGAACTAAATGTTTAGGCCATGGTTACGGTTTTTGCCTACTTGAGAACGGACCTTTGAGGATGTTTTCCTTATCTATATCATCTCTAATTCCTCGGCACTCAAGAACAAGAAATTGTTATCATTTGTACGCGATTGAATTACAATTCAAATATATATTTTTTCTCTGGGGTTGTCTCTGTGCTTTGATGTAAAGATTATTGATTGCGAAAAGGATAGTATTTTGATGTAAAGATTATATGTTCTTGCCTTCTCTCAATAATGTTAAGGGTTTGAATTTGAACCTCTCATCTGTGTTGTATTTGAAATATTGTAATATGAAAAAAAAGGAGTCGGTCTACGGAGAAACGGGGCAAGGTTTGTTTCGCGACATCTTATGGGTTTACGGATATCAGCTTTCAATCGGTTTACGGATATCAGGAACATTGAATATGAATATCAGAAACTTATGAAAGTGATATCCGAAAGCCAAATATTTTTACGGATATCCTTTCATAAACTACGGATATCAGAGCATTGAATATGGATATCCAGAAACTGATGAAAGTGATATACAGAAACCAAATATTTTTTCTGGATATCCTTTCCAAAGCTTCTGAATATCCATATTCAATGTTCTAGATATCCAGAAACTGATGAAAGTGATATCCAGTTGTTGTGGCTAAGTATGTCGCGCGACAAACGTTGTCCCGTTTCTCCATACGCGACGGAGAAACGCGTTTCTCCCCAAATTTTGTGAAAAAAAAGTATCTATAATACAATAGAAGTCAAATCTAACCGGCACACAAAGAGTGGCTCAGATTTGATCTCGCAAAAGATAAAGAGCGGCCTAGATTTAAAGTTGGAAAAAATAAAAAAAAACTCTCCTACACCGGTTACTAACTGATGTAAATAATTAATAATTTTTATTAACAAAATTGAATTTTACTATGTTGACAGTGTAAAAATAATTATTAATTTTAAGTATTAAGCTAAATGGTGAATTTACTAACAAATATTTTTTTATTAGAGTAGATTAAATATATTAAAACTTATTCTGAAAAATTTATAATATAAATATGACGTCAATATGTACTGGTTAAAAAACCAATTGATTCAACGAGCGAAAAAGGAGAGAGAGGGATTCGAACCCTCGATAGTTCTTTATTGAAAACTATACCGGTTTTCAAGACCGGGGCTATCAACCACTCTTCCTTCTTATAGAAAATATAATGGAGGCAGTGAATCACAAATAATTGTATTATTTTTTTTATGAAAAATGAAAACCTAAAAAAAATTCAAATACAATAATTTAGTTTTATTAAAACAGAAAATGAAAATTTTTCTTTACTCTAGAAAAATAATTCATTATTATATTAGATTATTATTTTGTAGTGACTATAATATCTCCCTAAGATATATCATAAACTCCATAAAAAGGATAATTTTGTCAATTTATTGAAAAATATTGGATAACTAAAAATGTAAAGGCTATTAATTTGAAATCGCGGTTTTAATAGTACTTGCACATGAATCATTGTTTTAACCGTTTCACAAGTTTTCGATGACATTTTCAGATGTCGTTTTCATCTAACATTCTTTAGAAAAAAACATTTTTCATGGCCAAATTATTTCGTTGTTATTTACTGCAAATTAATTACTTAGGTAAAACAGTAAAAGAGAGAGGTCATTTAGGAACAATTCATTACCCTATAGTTGATTCGTTGAAATGAAATTATGTGTTTATCTAGAGGCTCATTTGTTTTGCTCAAGATTCTTTATTCTTTGCCATTTTTATGATCTTTGGCAAATATACAAGTAGCTTAAGAAAAGGCTTCATACATGAGTAATAGGTAAATGACATTGTATGCTGACTAAAAATTTCTCCATCATCTTATTACAGACTATATTTTTTTTTGAGTTGTCCACTTCTGAAACTCGAAATTTGAGAGCGTATGTATATGGGGTTTTTTCCTGATCTGATATTATGGTTCTAAGCTCGGGGAAGACCGACTTAGTAACTTCCTATTTTGGCACATAACCAACTCTCTCTTGGACTCTTCAAAAGCGTTTTGGTCATAGCTTGGTCAGAGGCACATTGTGTGCGGGGGAGGGGGGGAGGGATTTTGACTATGAATTTACTTATTTTGTGTGTGTGTGTGTGTGTGTGCTTATGTGCCCGTTAGAGAGAGAGAGCTGGTGGGTGGTGGGGGTTCATGGGTGTGAGGGGTGCATATAATATATTTTTATTATGTAGAAGATGCTTCATAAAGGGTGACTCATATAGAGTGCTTAAAGTTTTCTATTTTTTATCGATCACCCATATCCCAAATGTTTCAGATTTGTTTTTGTCTCCTTTTTATTTTTCTTTTTCTTTGTGTGTGTGTGTGTGGTGGTGGGGGTGGCGGTTGATGGGGTAGGGTGAGGGTGGATGTGGATATGGATAGTACAGAATGAAGATGCTTTATTTGTATAATATTTTAATATTTTCTCATATGATGTACTTAATGTTTTCTATCATAAAATGTTGAAGCTATACCATTGAAAACTTTTCAATGCCACAAATAGGTTGATCCTCAGTTTTCGCTTTTCTTTTAATCACTTTTTCGACATAATTTGTCTCTTTGTTTCCATGTTAGTTTTGATGGTTTCACATAGAAGGTGGCGAGTACTCGATAGTGAATAATAGAGTAGGTTGAAGGTGATGAGAAAAATAATAAAGATAGATTGGGGGTACTGACCCGTGCGATCCGCACGGGGGGTCTGTACTAGTTTACATATAACACAGATCAAGTTATTTAGAAATTTTACATTTCAATAACTATATTCAAGGACATTTTTTTTTTGAGACAAAAGAAAGAACATGAATGCCTTTGTTATTAATTAAATTAATGAAGTTTTATTTTTGTATTTTTATCAAAATGTATACAATTTTGGGTTGGAGGGAAAATAAGAAACCATATTGAATGAAAATTAGATGAAAACATTAGGAAATGAAATATAATTTTTCTTTATTTATTTGTTTTCAAATACCAAACAAAGGAATTTAGGAATTTGCGGTTCAACCGCACAACATTCCCAGTGATGTGTACGACGGGTATCGAGTGCGAGCTAATTTGACGGGCTGAAAATAACGAGTCAAGTAACATTAATGAAGAACAAAAATGAGAGTTATCGAGAGATGTGAATCAGAAAACTTAGATCGGGACCTACTGATTATCATCCCAAACAAACCTAAAAGCTTAATTGGAGAGGCGAGAGGTAGTCAAACCAAAGCCGAACAATAACCTAAAATCGTGAACCGTTCAGGCCCATTTCAATTTTCAGCTGACCCAACCCGGTCCTTCTCTTACATCTAACTCTAAAACCCTTGCTCACAGCCGCGCCTCCGTCCTTCTCCTTAGCCGCCCCTCCGTCCTTCTCCTTCCATTCCTTCCAGGTATGTCTTCTCTTCTCTTCCTTTCTTCTTTCTCGCTTTTTCTACTTTGATTCTTGTATTTTCTCTTGTTTTTGTTCGAATTTACTATTGAATTTTAAACTTATTCTGAATTTTTGAACCCTGATTCTTAAATTACCAGCTACTCAACTTGATTCGTCGTACTTTGTTTCAATTAAGAGTTAATTTAATGTCAATAACTCTTTGTTCTATTATGTTAGATTAATCATAACTTGAAAATTTATGGACATTCATTTTTGGTTGAGCCCGCCGGCCCGACCCGCCCCGCCATGAAATAGGGGTTGATTGGGTTTTAAGGCCCCATTTGTTTCCAGGAAAATGGGAGGAAAACGTTTTCCGGAAAACGTTTTCCCCATTTTCCGGTGTTTGGTAATTTTTCGGAAAACGTTTTTCCCATTTTCCCCGAAACATGTTTGTTTTTCGGAAAACGTTTTCCCATTTTCCGGTGTTTGGTAGTTTTTCGGAAAATGGAGAAAATGTTTATCAGAAAACATTTTCCGCCGTTTCTAAGGAAAACGTTTTCCGAATTTTTTCTAAGGAAGTTGTTTTTCGAAAAATGGTGTAAAAAAAGTGGATGGATAATATTTTAATAATAATAATAATAATAATAATAATAATAATAATAATAATAATATTAATAATAATAATAATAAAAAATAATAATAACAAAATAATAATAAAATAATAATAATAAAATAATAATAATAATAATAAAATAATAATATTAATAATAAAATAATAATAAAAATAAAATAATAATAAAATAATAATATTAATAATAAAATAATAAAAATAAAATAATAATAAAATAATAATAATAATAATAATAACAAAATAATAATAACAAAATAATAATAATAAAATAATAATAATAAAATAATAATAAAATAATAATAATAATAATAATAATAAAATACTAATATTAATAATAAAATAATAATAAAAATAAAATAATAATAAAATAATAATAATAATAATAATAAAATAATAATAATAATAATAATAACAAAATAATAATAAAATAATAATAATAAAATAATAATAAAATAATAATAATAAAATAATAATAATAATAACAAAATAATAATAAAATAATAATAATAAAATAATAATAATAATTTTCCGAAAAACATCTTCATTTTTCGGAATTTCCCATTTTCCCCATTTTCCAAAGGAAGTTATTTTCCAGAAAAACATCTTCCTCATTTTTCGGAAAACGTTTTCCACATTTTCGGAAAACATTTTCTGGTTCCGGAAAACATTTTCCTGGAAATCTTTTTCCGAAAGTTATTTTCCCCGAAACAAACGGAGCCTAAATCTATTAACTCAAATACAAGTGGGCCAATTCGGGTTGCCTCAAACGGGTGCGGGCCAACCCAACTTACTTTTTTTTTTCAGCGCCTAAGCGCAAACGACGTCGTCCCTTTTGTTTTCTTACCCCATTTTGGAGTTTCATTCTCTAGGGTTTCTAATCCCTTCTCTTCACTTTTCATCAGTTCCAAATTCCAATTCAATTTCATTCCCCGCCGCAGCCCTAGCCCTCCCGGCCTCCCCTCGCATTCGCCTTTGCAGGTATTTGATCTTGTTGAAATTGTTTATTATTTTGTTGAAATTGTTGAATATTTTCGATTCTAGTACTCCCTCTGGCTTCAGTATTTTTCTTGGTGTTTGTCACCAATTTTTGAACACAGGCAGTAGGGGCCTAGAAGTTTTACAAAAATATTATTGTCAATTTGACCAATCTTCTTTTTAAAACTTATCTTTTCCGAATCACATGCACCAGATGAGGTTGGATTGGCACCAATAGGAAGTTGTGATTGTATATGAACATTCTATAGACTTCTTCGTGTCTATGAAGGAATAGATTCTCGATTTCAAGTCTCTTCCTAATGCTTCAAAGCATTGTTATATGACTTGGACTTGCTCTAAGATGTTTATAGCAACTATTGCGTGGCATTTATTTTATGAAAGTTGGTGTTTTTGGTTAGATTTTTTCTTTTCCTCCTTTGTTAATTTGTTGAAATACGTGATTTAATAGAAAAAAATAAATATTTTTTGGGTATTAATTTGTTCATTTGATTTTGTGCTGCAGTGGTACTGTTAAATTCTTGAAGTCATGGTGCAGTATAACTTCAAGAAGATTACGGTTGTTCCCACTGGGAAGGATTTCATTGATATTATTCTCTCCCGGACTCAACGTCAAACCCCAACTGAGGTTCACAAGGGTTATGCCATCAATCGCATTCGGCAGTTTTATATGCGAAAAGTGAAGTACACTCAGACGAATTTTCACGAGAAGCTTACGACTATCCTCGAGGAGTTTCCCAGGCTAGATGGAATCCATCCCTTTTATGGAGATCTTCTCCACGTTTTGTATAATCGTGATCATTATAAGCTTGCCCTTGGTCAGATTAATACTGCTAGGAATTTGATTGGGAAGATTGCTAAGGATTACGTGAAGTTGTTGAAGTATGGGGATTCGCTGTATCGGTGTAAAGCGTTGAAGGTTGCAGCTCTTGGTCGTATGTGCACTGTAACTAAGAGAATTGGCCCTAGTTTGGCTTATCTTGAGCAGATTAGGCAGCACATGGCTAGGCTACCCTCTATTGATCCTAATACTAGGACAATCTTGATATGTGGGTACCCAAATGTTGGAAAGAGTTCGTTTATTAACAAAATCACTAGGGCAGATGTGGATGTTCAGCCATATGCTTTTACCACAAAGTCCTTGTTTGTGGGCCATACGGATTATAAGTATCTAAGGTATCAAGTTATTGATACTCCTGGGATTTTGGATAGGCCATTTGAAGATCGCAATATCATTGAGATGTGCAGTATTACTGCCTTGGCTCATCTACGAGCTGCAGTGCTTTTTTTTCTTGATATTTCGGGATCTTGTGGGTACACCATTGCTCAGCAGGCAGCTCTTTTCCATAGTATTAAGTCACTTTTTATGAACAAGCCGCTGGTTATAGTCTGCAACAAAACTGATTTGCAGCCAATGGAGGGGTTATCGGATGACGATAAGAAGTTGATCATGGAGATGAAGTCAGAAGCTATGAAGACAGTGATTGGTCAGGGTGGTGAAGCTGAAAATGAAGATGGAGTCCTCTTGACTATGAGCACGTTGAATGAGGAAGGTGTTATTGCAGTAAAGAATGCAGCTTGTGAGAGGTTATTGAATCAGAGGGTGGAATTGAAAATGAATTCTAAAAAAGCTATTCTCTGCAAAAATCGCTTTCATGTTGCAATGCCAAAGCCACGGGACCAGAAAGAAAGACCACCATGCATACCTCAGGCTGTTCTGGAAGCAAAAGCCAAGGAAGCTGTGGATAATGAGAAGAGGAAGCTTGAAAGGGATTTGGAAGAGGAAAATGGTGGGGCTGGTGTATATTCTGCTAGCTTGAAGAAACATTATCTTCTTGCAAATGATGAATGGAAAGAGGATAATATGCCGGAGATTCTTGATGGGCACAATGTATACGACTTTGTTGATCCCGATATCTTGCAGAGGCTCGAGGAGTTGGAGAGAGAAGAAGGTCTGCGTCTGGAGGCAGAAGGCGATGATCTTGAGATGGATGATAATGATGCTTTGACCCCAGAGGAGCAGCAAACACTTGCAGAGATCAGGAAAAAGAAAAGCTTACTAATTCAGCAACATAGGATCAAGAAAAGCACTGCTGAGAGCCGACCTACAGTACCCAGAAAGTTCGACAAAGATAAAAAGTTCACTTCGGAGAGAATGGGGAGGCAGCTTTCATCATTGGGTATCGATCCAACGTCAGCAATTAACCGGGCCCGCAGCATATCAAGGGGTCGGAAGAGGGATAGATCAGTGGGAGGAGACACTGACGGTGAAGATCATATGGATGTGGATAATGTAAGATCGAACAAGAAGATGAGATTGAGGTCTGTGTCACGGCCAAGATCGAGGTCAAGACCACCAACAAAGGAGCTTATCCCTGGCGAAGGCTACAAGGATTCTGCTCAAAAGTCAAAGGCCATAATAATAGGGAGGAAATCAACCATGAAGAGGAATAAGGATGCTAGAAAGGGAGAGGGTGATAGAGTCATTCCTACGCTGAGACCTAAGCATTTGTATTCGGGCAAGCGGGGCAAGGGAAAGACTGACCGCCGTTAAGATCTTGAGGTAAATTAATGTCATTTCTTCATATTTTTGGCCTTACTATTTATTTTCAGTCTTGTGTCTATTAGTATTCCTAATACATGAATTAATTTTTGTGTAACCTCCCCTTCTAGCAACTCAGATAACTATGGTATCCTAGGTATGCAGATTTCTGATCCTTCAACCTATCAATATATTATATATATTCCTGTTGTCATCTACTTACCTGTATCGTTGCCTTCTTCTCAACAATCGCTAGGGTTATCAAAGATAATTATCCTAATGAATTCTAAAAATTGTTATTGATAGTATTTTTAATAGTGTATCAATAACAAGTTTTAGAATTTCATTGGGATGGCTATTATTTCATTAAATTTTCATCAAAGTTTGACCAAATTAACAACTATAAAAGTGGGATTATATATAAGAGTTGCTATACATGTCTCAACTTAAGGTAGTCTTGATTATGACTTATATATAACTGTTACCATCACACTTTTCGTATTACTAGTACTTCAATACGGCATCCATATTTATTTTTGACATTATGTTTTGAATTATTCTGATTGCAGAAAAACTGGAACCTTTTTAGTGTAAATGTTGCTATGGCTTGGACAGGGATCTATCAACTTTCATGAAAAATTCGGTAAGTTTGTTGAATCCAAAACTCGTGATTACTGCTAATTTTTAGTGCAGATCAAGTACTTATGTGCATTAAGAAAGCCTTTTTTTTTTGGTATAAACTGCAACAAACATTCCTGTACCATGCTTTATTTGTATTGTTGCTGTACTTTGTTACTGCTTTTTTACTACTCCGTGTACTTCTTTTATCAAGTTTGTCTAGTCATCAATCCACTTTTCCCATTAAATAGCAACGAGGACACTTCAGTAATCAGATAATATGTTGACTTACCTAGAATATGTTCTTCCTCTCTCTCTTTACATGTGCATTTCACTTTCTCTCTACCTCCATTTGACTTCCACATTCTCTTTCCGCAAACCAGCAAATACCCATCAAGAATCTCTCTCTCTCTCTCTCTCTCTCTCTCTCTCTCTCTCTCCCTCCCTTTAATCCTTTGACATGTTATCTCCAATTCTTTATCAAATGATTTATCATTCCATCTTAAACACAAAAGAGATTGATCAAGCATATGGGCACTGATATTTTTTTCTTCATTAGTAACCCTAATATGGAAAAAAATCCTGGAAAGTCTGACCCACACACTCAAACCCATGAAATTTAATCCCTTGAGCCCATTAACCACAATCTTTTTTTTATCGAAGAACTCCTTTGTAATGTATATAAGCTGAATTCAAGGAGAACTAGTCTTCAAATCTTCTTGCTTGGGTGGTATAGTCCTTAGGCCTAACTATGTTCCAAGTCAGCATCATCCATTAAAATTTTTGACATCCGTTAGACCTAAGGACTACAAGGATAATCAATCATGTAAATGTTCTGGACTGAGGCCAAATCAGGAAAAAAGTTATTTAGTGAATACAACAGAAAAAGTTCAAAGGCCAGGGACGAAATTAGTATTTTTGCCATTTCCTGATATGAAAGATGAATCTACTTTTGGATTTTTCCTTGTTCGATTGATCCCGAATAATTTGTTACATCATACTCTGCTAAATCATATTTCCATTTAATTTTGCAGGAAGGGATCTCAGCATCATAGTTGTTTTTTGAAGCTTGGACTTGTGAGCTTGTACCGTACCTTTTTCATTTGCACGACACCAGTTTGGCTCGAGTGCATTAATTTTAAGTTGTTACTATTTCAATTTTGTATTGGAATGTGAGAAAACTATTTATTTTGACAGTTGTTTATTTAAGACTTGCATTTTATAAAATGTTGCTCTTGGTTTTTGCTGCATTTATTATTTCTGGGAGATGTCCAGCTTTTGTTTTAAAGTGTTATGGTGATATACCTACATTATACAGCATCTGGTGTGTTTTGACATGAGTGGAGTCTAGCAATTATAGTTGTTTCAAGTGCAAATCTGACACTTTAATTACCTTTTGAAACTTCTTTTTTTTCTTAAAAAAAATGTCCCTAAATGTTTTGCTTTTCATTTTTTTTTATAGTTTATTATATTTTTGCAAAATTAAAAGTTTGAAAGTGAATAGCAAAAATATTTTATGATTTTTTTTATTAAAAATTGACGTTTTCAAAAATGATCGGTTAACAGTTTAAAGCTCTAAAAATGTTTTTTTAGTGATTAGGAAAAGTCGGATTTTCTCAATATTTTTCATTAGTAGGTATACTTTTTAGCTTTTCCCTTTACTCTGATAAAGTTATGGTCTGTATCCAACCTGTTTTTAGATTCTTTGAGTGGGCGGATGGAATAATTGGAAATGTATCATCAATTGAGATTAGTTACGTTAAAGAAGAATTTGTTGTTACAGAAATCTGGAGACATTGGGGAAAACTAGTCTGTAATGAGCTGCTTGTTTATTGCATATTCCACAACTTTATTTGCAAGGACTGGCCGGTTTGTGGTAAGTTCATCTTGTGGATTTCCGGGTTTTCCATGGCACAAAAGGTTTGTTCGAGCTTCAAGCCTTGCAACGAATTTCAAAACTTGCTACTCGACTCGAAGTTTGAAGGCCAGCAGTCGTAGTAAGTCTAAAGCACGAATATTGGAGTCTAAACCAGCAATGGATGAAGAGAAGAATGCCTTCTTTGTTGTCCGCAAAGGAGATCTCGTAGGTGTTTACAAGAATTTGAGTGATTGCCAGGCTCAAGTTGGATCATCGGTAATACTTCTCACCTGTTTTCCTTGTTCTTTTGCTGTGCCCACATAGTTATGTTTCTCCAAATGATTTGCTTCAGTTCCAATCTCACTACGTTCAGTATTCTGGTTGTTATCGCTCGATAGTTTAATTTCGAGGCAACACCAGGGACGGCTCTTAAGGTGTGCCGGGTGAGCGGTCGCTCCTGGCCTCAAATTTTGAAGGGCCCCAAATTTTTTGAGTTATATTACTACTTTCGTTTCAAAATAAGTGTAAAAAGAAAATTTTTTTTTGATTAAGAGTAAATTTGAAAAAAAATTACATTCATTTTGGAACGGAGTAGTAGTATTGTATTTGTATGTTGTATATGCAACTTCAATTCAATTGGGTAATAAGGTTGTATTTGGAATCTACAATTTTATTTTTTCAACAAACCTAAATAATATTTTTCTCAAAAAAAAAATCAAAACCTAATTTTTTAAAATTATTTATATCAACAACTTCGTACGTTTAGTCATCTTTCTTCCATTATTCTCCATAACGCATCCCTCACTTTTCTCATTTCAACGTTTTTTTCTTTCTAAACTACTAAAATTTAAATAGCCAAACTCCTTGCCCATTTTTCATTTAACTTTCGATTGGTGTGCTCACATTGTCCTCTAAGATTTCAACTTTTGACATTTCAATGGCCACTGCAATAACCGTGATATTACGAGCAGAATTTCGGAGACGATTGCAGTGACACAATTATAATCATCTTCCATAACTTTTGGCAGCCACACCACCATGAAACACGATAAAAAAAAAATTGACGAGCAAATATATACACTATTATTTTTGTAGTTATATTTAGGGCCTAAGTTTTACTTTCGAACAGGGCCCCTAAAATGTCAGGACCGGCCCTGGGCAACACACTTCTATACAGTTATCTATTGATGAACTGTTGTCTGAAGACTCTGAATCATGATTTACTCTTTGTGACTTTTTAAGACTTGGAAGCAATTGGGAATGTTCTGTGATTACTTTTAGTCTTTTAGAATTGTCTCATGCCAAATGTTTTATTAAACTCTATCCAGTTCTAGATCACCCTACATTATAATATTCTATATGTATCCGTGATGGTGCCCATTTTCTTTCTTTAAATTCGGAACAATATCACAAAAATTGTTAGCTGTGTTTTAAATAGAAGCATAATTGACAAATTATGTGGAACCAGAAGGGATGTTTATCAAGTATTATGTAGACAAGAATTTGGCATAATCTAGTATCGGAATCCTTATTCAATGGTCCAAACTTTATATATTTGAATGGATTGATGTGATTGTTGGGCTGAGTAGTTTGACACAGTGGCGAGGCTAGGTTAGGCCATGGGGTCATTCCCCCTTCAATTTTCGAGTGTGTCAATTTTCGAGTGTGTCAATTTTTACACAGTGGCGAGGCTATATGGTGGTATCCTCATCTCTTGGACTTTGAATGTCCTTGTGTTGCGCATCACTTGTCTATGATGACATCCGATTCTCTTTATCTCTTTCTCTCATGTTCTTCGACGAAGAGATGTTATGAGACAATCTCAGAGAAAATACACCAGAGAAATAAAGTGACTATGTTAGGTTGTTGGTACCAAAGTGTCCTTCAATACCCATTTTGACAATTGTATGGTTACAAAACCCGATGATGGGATCTAAATCTGTAGAGAACTCGAGACATATCAACAGGAGAAACACATTTTTTTTTCCGGAGGGAGTTAATAATTGTTTTTGTATCCTTTCTATTTCTATTTAGGGGTTTTTTGAGCTGACTTCCCCAAGTTGGGGATAGAGTGCTTTGCATTAATATTATTATTATTATTAATTATTATTTATATTTTTGGCTTTCATTATAGATACTCATTGACTTCATTTGTTGATACACCTTTTGATTGAATGATAATAAGAACTGCTGAGTTTTATTTTTTGAACTTTCGGCTTTACTTTACTTTTTATTTTATTTTCTTTTGGTTTTGATTCTACTTGTCGACCCGGTTAGTGAGTGGTGGTTTTTGATCATATTTGTGATTGGTGTTTTATGTGTAGATGGATATAATGATTTGGTTCTTGGCGATTAGTTTCATTGTGAATCTTCTGATATTGGTTGCTTCTTTCTGCAATCAATCCTTATTTGCCCTTCGTACAAGTGTTGATATGATCATACTGCTTCTCATTTGGCAATTGTCTCAAGTCAACTTTTGTGGACTTTTCTGATGATTTTTCTTTCCGCTCTCCTCGTAGGTATGTGATCCTCCTGTCAGTGTCTATAAAGGGTAAACAATGTCCAAGGAAACAGAAGATTATATGCGCTCTTGTGGGCTGAGGAATGCACTTTATTCAGTCAGAGCTGCAGAACTAACAGAGGAGCTCTTTGGAACTCTTGTGCCCTGCCTGTTTCAGGTGATTGATTTATCAACCTACTGTTGAATTTGTAACAAGTATAGGTCTTCCCCATTCAACAATAATCTATCACATGTTTTTTCGATCATGTCAGGTGCATCACAATGTCAACCAAATTTCTTCTCCTTTATTATTTTATTTAAATTTAGTAAAATCATGTTTTTTTTTTTTTTTGTCATTTTGGCTGTATCTGTTTCGATAAATATGCTTAATAAGTGAATGGTTTCCACTGTTTGCCTGCCATGCATAATCCAAACTAAATCATTAGTCATACCTTGATAATGCATCCATCTATGGGAATTTCCTTTGTTCTTGGAAAGCGGAACTTATACACTTCACTTGCTTGAGATCAGTCATTTTTCTCTCTACTTTTGTGCCCTCATCCTCAATAAGAAGCTTGCTCTCATAGCTGATCGTCGAGGCATAAACCATTTGAAACAAACTGGTGCTTGACGTCTCCAATGTTGGGCCATAAACATCCTCTATCAAGCACCAGGATAAATGATCTAGGCTTGAGTAATGCAGCTGAGCTGCTTAATATCATTGATAAGTTGTATATCTAAGCTTTTTACTCTTTTTCTGTTATTCCCTTCCGCATTGAACATGGATGTGTATATATGTGTGTGTGTGTGTGTGTGTTTATCTATTTATTATTTTTTTTTTTTACCAGGAACCACCTGCTTTCAGTGGTGAAACATCTGGTGGGCATCCTTCTAAGAGAACATTTCAGGAAACTGGGGTAAGTTGGAAATTCTTTTAGTGTGACTATGGACTTTCTCATAACCTTCAAAGATTTTTTTTTTCTCCATGTTATCAAATAAATAATTATTGCTCTCTCTCTCTGTCCACCCATGCATTTCTTGGCTGCATATATCAACGAGTACTCAGTTAAAGGCTGCTTAAAGGACTAAGTTGCGTTCTGCATATCAAAGGGTGGTCCCTATGCTTGAAGAAGTATCCTCAGTGTCTGTTCGCATCAATATAGCGAAAATGTACTTTATGCTTGAAAAACATGTGTGTTTCCTTCTCATTCATTGTCGGGTCATTTAATTGACATGTTAGTAGTGTCCCGCGTAGACGCATTCGATAGTAAATTAGACAAAAGACTAAATTATCTGTTAAATTGCTTGCTTTTCTGTCTTCTATGCATTACCTATACCATTTCTTGGCAATCATACTTAAGTTCCTCTTTGATTCTTTGCATTTTCTTTCCTTTTTTTTTCATTTGCCGCAGGGGGGGGGAGTTCAAGGATATCCGGTGTTTCCTCTCATTATTTTCTAAAGATGACACTTTCAGAAGTGTTGAATTACATGTTACTCCCTCTGTCCCGAAATGATCTTCCTACTTTTTAAAAACAATCATATTGTGAAATAAATAATAAAGAAAGGGGCTGAAATAGTCATTCTACATCTGGACATTACATTTAGAGGCAATTGTTCTGTATATTTGATGCAAAACCTTATTTGATTTATTTTTATTTATATATATTGTGATGCTCAAGCTATTTGGTTTACCCTGAGATACTTGTGTCGACAAGTATTGTTGACACGAGTCCGGCCGGGTAAACCAAAGAGTACTAGCATCATAGCGTGTGTGTATGTATATACTCCCTCCGTTTACAACCTTACTTGATACCAAATTTTTGGGCACAAGAATTAAGAAAAAGTAGTAGAAAGAATTAGTGGGAGAAAATGTTGTGAGTATGGAAATTAAAGTAGAAGAGAAATGAGTGGGAGGAATAGTAAGTTGATTGGTGTTGTGAGTGTAAAAGTTTACCATTATGGGCAGTATCAAGTGAAGCGGGACGGAGGGAGTATAGTATACACACACATCTTTCCATACTTGTCTACCTCATGCTTGTTAAACTCTCACTGTGAAACAGTAAAAGAAAATGAAACAAAGGGAAGAAAATTGTAAGATCTTTTATTACTTATTGAAGAGGATTTTTTCTGTTTTGTGATTTTTTTGGGTTTAGTATTCACTTCAAGCTAGTAATGGAGATATTTGTCGTATCGTTAGAGTTTCTGCAGCTTTTAATCATTCTAGATAATACCATATAATTGAGGAAAGCGCCATAAGAAGTGTTTACTTTGTTATGCGTTCATGAATTAAAATATATGTGTGCGCTAGTGGTCTATGCATCTCTGAGAAACTTGCAGTTGGTATTGCTGCCTTTATGAACTCTTTTCATATTTTCATCTACTTGAAATTGATTTGTTTTATGTACAGCATTGAACATGTTTTTACTTGCTGATGTTTGCTTGTTTCTTCGTCTAGTAGGTTACACATATCTTTGATGTGTTCATAGTATAGGTAGCTGAACTGATCCTTCTCTCTCGTATAGAAAGCACGTAATATTTTGAGATTTTGATTTATCTATTTCCCGATAGGCAAAAATACTAACAGCATCCCTGACCTTTGAATTTTTTCCGATGTAGTCTCTAGACACTAAAAAAAAATCTTTCTCAACCCATGACATTCACACGATTATTAGTCCTTAGGCCTAACTAATGCCAATTGTAGTCCCTAGATATGTGTCTATTAAAACTAATGATTTAAACATTTTGCACTTTAACACCCTACATTTTTATTAAGGCTAACACTTTATTTTTTACACTTTCACCCTTGTATTTAATAAAAATTTCCACATTATTAGTCCTTAGGCCTAACTATGTTCCAAGTCAGCGTCATCCATTAAAAAATTTGACATCCATTAGACCTAAGGACTACAAGGAAGGATTATCAATTGTGTAAATGTTCTGGACTGAGGCCAAATCAGGAAAAAGTTCAAAGGCCAGGGACGAAATTAGTATTTTTGCCATTTCCTGATATGAAAGATGAATCAATCTACTTTTGGATTGATCCCGAATAATTTGTTACATCATACTCTGCTAAATCATATTTCCATTTAATTTTGCAGGAAGGGATCTCATCTCAGCATCATAGTTGTTTTTTGAAGCTACTTGTGAGCTTGTACCGTACCTTTTTCATTTGCACGACACCAGTTTGGCTCGAGTGCATTAATTTTAAGTTGTTACTATTTCAGTTTTGTATTGGAATATGAGAAAACTATTTAAGACTCTAGCAAATGGTTCCCTCTCCCAACTTCCGCTTAGCACACCGAGGTTTGCCCCTTTTTTTTATATGAGAAAACTATTTATTTTGACAGTTGTTTATTTAAGACTTGCATTTTATAAAATGTTGCTCTTGGTTTTTGCTGCATTTTCAGTTGCTTATTATTTCTGGGAGATGTCCATCTTTTGTTTTAAAGTGTTATGGTGATATACCTACATTATACAGCATCTGGTGTGTTTTTACATATGAGTGGAGTCTAGCAATTATAGTTGTTTCAAGTGCAAATCTGACACTTTAATTACCTTTTGAAACTTCTTTTTTTTTTTCTTAAAAAAAATGTCCCTAAATGTTTTGCTTTTCATTTTTTTTATAGTTTATTATATTTTTGCAAAATTAAAAGTTTGAAAGTGAATAGCAAAAATATTTTATGATTTTTTTATTAAAATTTGAACTTTTTAAAATGATCGGTTATCAGTTTAAAGCTCTAAAAATGTTTTTTTAGTGATTAGGAAAAATCGGATTTTCTCAATATTTTTCATTATACTCCCTCGGTGTATAATAAAAAGAAAATGTGGGGTAAGAAATAGTAACCGAAAATTTATTGTGAGTATAACAAGTAGATTTCATGAATAAAGAAGTATTAAAAGTTTACCATTTTAAGATTGTGCCTTTTTGGACGAGACAATCTAAATAGAATTTTGTGGATTGTGCCTTTTTGGACGAGACAATCTAAATAGAATTTTGTGGATTGTGCCTTTTTGGACGAGAAGATCAAAATAGAATTTTGTATATTTTCGAGCTGGAAGGAAGAAGTATTTCTAAAGATTTGTATTAAAATTATGAACGAAAGACTAAAAAATTAAATAATAGTCATTAATTTTGGAGCAGAAAGGTGGTGGTAGTTTACTAAATTTTCTTAATCTGTTGTATTTTGTTGAGATTACATTATTATTATTATTATTTTAGTGGTTGGGTATTTATTTTTTGTCAAATAAAAAAAAAATAGCACCATTTTTATTGGACAGTGAGTGAGTATTTACCTTTGCTTAAAATTCCAGCTTACTCTTTTGACCAAATCAATCCTTACCGTCTGATTAAACCCATCCGCTAACTCATCAACGGCCAATACCCATTCAATTGCAAACCTTCCAACAAACACTAAAAATGATCTCAGTTCAGTTGGTAACACAATCCAATTTATTCTTGCAAATTGCAAAACGCCGATGATGTTGCGTTCTGGTTTCCGATCACTCGTCGCCGGGAGGAAATTTCGTAGTCGCCTTACATTTTCCTGCTTTCCGTCATCATATTGTACGACGGCGCATTCACCGTCAAAAGTTGACGTATTAGCCGCCGGTTCCGCTGCTGATGTTGCCGCGGAGGATCTGTTGTTGGAAGATGAGACTGCCTCGGCTGTGGTAAGCGAGACTGTTCCAACTCTTCTACAGCCGCGTGTTGTTGTTTATGATGGAGTCTGCCATCTCTGCCATAAAGGTAGTGCGTTTATCTTTGATAAAATGTGTGTTTGTATATGTATTTGTGCAATTAGTTTTTGAATGGTTGAAACGTGTTGGTGTCTATACATTTTGATTTCACACATTTTGCTAAATGCTGATGATTATGTATGCGATGCAAGTGTAGTTGAGCTGCGAGTTTTAGGTTTTGGAGTTCCAATGCTGGTTAAATTATTGTAGATCATTATGAGGATTCTCAAGTTTTATCTTTGGTGTTCTGATTCGATAATTTATGTTGTGGAACTTGGATATTTGATTGAATTGAACTGCTGGTCGATTGGAACTGTATTATTGCCTCATTTTGACAAATAGTTACTCGATGATGTGAAAAGTTCATGTAGGTAGCTCCGAGTAGTTCTGAATAGGATATTTGAGTTGACTTTATGATCCGTGCAAAGAGGAAGTTTCATATGATAGGAAAATGTTAAGTTACGGAACTTAAGTAGCTGGGACATGGATCTATTGAGTTGATTTTTTCATTTGCCGATGAAATATGCCGAGGTTATTGAGTTGAATTTGTGATTTTTGTAAGGAAAATGTCACATACCATTGAAAAATCCTTGTTGAGGATCCTTTTGAGTATAATTTGGATTATCCTAGCATTGTAATGGAATTCCTGTTGGAAATAAAATAAACTTAACAGGAAGAAAAACGGGAGTATGAGCAGAATTTTATCTTGAAAGACTCTGTAATATTGCTCTACTGCCAACTTCCAGATTACATGGGTATTTATACTACTCGAAGTACATCAGTTCATCTTCCTGATTAAATGATGACGTTTGAACTTCTAATGCATGAACTAAGAACTAAATATCGATAATTATGAACTAGACTCTTCATCTAATGTAACTGAACTAGACTCTTCATCTAATGTAACTGTCAAGTTTATTTTCAACACCCTCCTTTAAACTTGACATCTGCTAACTCCCAGCAAGTTTCTTAACTCCATGAAAACGTTGAACTTGAGACCCTTGGTAAATATATCTACAACTTGGTCTTGAGACTTCACGTAATTGAGTTGAACCACCTTCTTCGCAACACAATCTCGAACAAAATGAAACCTTGTATCTATGTGCTTGCTACGTTCATGAAATAACGGGTTCTTGGCTAAAGCAATTGCGGACTTGTTATCCACGTTAACATCAGTGGGTTCCTTCTGAACAAAATGAAGCTCTTCCAAGAGCCACCTCAACCAAATTGCTTGAGTAACACAGGAACTCAAAGCAACATATTGAGCTTCACATGTTGACAGAGTAACAATGGGTTGTTTCTTCGAGCTCCAAGTAAATGCTATATCACCCATGTAATATACAAACCCAGTAGTACTTACTCGATCATCTATATCTCCAGCCCAATCACTATCGCAGAAACCTCTAAGTCTGAAATCATTTGAGGCATAATAATGTAACCCAAAATTGAGAGTACCTTTGATGTAGCGCAATATCCTCTTTGCCGCCTTTAAATGTGTCGCTGTTGGAGCCTCCATAAAACGACTAACAAGTCCAACACCGAACAAAATGTCTGGCCTTGTGGAAGATAAATATCGCAGGCTTCCAACTAGACTGCGAAACACAGTTGAGTCCACCTTGCCACTATCATCAGATTTTGACAATTTAAGGCCACATTCAACTAACTGGAGTATTAACCGGATTACAGTTGCTCATATTGAACTTCTTCAAAACTTCTTTCGCATAATTTTCTTGCGAATAAAAATGCCTTCCTCTGTTTGCTTCACCTCTATTCCAAGATAATAGGACATAAGTCCTAAATCCGTCATCTCAAACTCACGGTTCATTGCTCTCTTGAATTCATCAAACATGTTTGAATTGTTCCCCGTGAAAATTAAGTCATCCACGTACAAGCAAACAAACAAAACATTGCTGCCATTAATCTTCACATAGAGAGCATGTTCATATGGGCACTTCAAAAATCCGTTCTCCTGGAAATATTTGTCAATCATGCAGTTCCAAGATCTTGGAGCTTGTTTTAGCCCGTAATGGGCTTTCTTCAATCTAAGAACCTTGTCTTCACTTCCCTTCACAACATAGCTTTGAGGTTGCTCGACGTGCACCTCTTCTTCGAGATTTTCATTGAGAAAGACTGACTTCACGTCCATTTGAAAAATCTTCCATTTGTTTTGCGCAGCCAAGGAAATGATCCGCCTTACCGTCTCCAAACGAGCTACCGGAGCAAAAACTTCTTCATAATCAATGCCATGTCGTTGCTTGTACCCTTTTGCCACGAGCCTTACCTTGTATCTTTCTACCTCTCCTTTCGGGTTCTTCTTTATTTTAAAAACTCATTTCACTCCAATGGCTGCTTGTCCCTTTGGAAGTGTTGACAACTTTCATGTGTTGTTCTTCTCAATCGCTCTTATTTCTTCATTCATCATGGCTTTTCTCCATTCTTCATCTCTAACAGCTTCATTAAAATCAATTGGTTCTGCATCTGCAAAGAGACAAAGGAATGTATCGTCATCAATTCTCTCGGTATTTTCATATAAATATGAAAGCCTTCTTGCTCGCAAAGGGCTTTCATCACAGGAGTTTCCATTTGGAGAACCACTTTCATGACGAGTTGATGATGGTGAAGTATTGTTAGTGTCTCCACCACGAGATGGAGATGGTGGGGGAGTATTGTTGTCACGGCTCTCCTCAATATCTTAATCTTCATACATGAATGGAAGGAAATCATAGCTTTCTCCCTCAATATGCCAATCCCAAGTAGCTTCCTCATCAAATTCAACATCTCTACTAATGATCACCGTCTTTTCAACTGGATCATAAAGCTTGTACCCTTTTGTTCTTGAATCATAGCTAATAAACACACTTTTTACTCTTGTCGTCAAGCTTTGTTCTTTTCTCATCCGCAATATGGGCATATGCTACACATCCAAATACCTTCAAATGAGAAACTGATGGCTTTCACCCACTCCATGCTTCAAATGGAGTCTTTTCACTTAGTGCTCTTGTCGTCCATCTATTCAGCAAGTAAACAAAACTTTCTACTGCTTCTGCCCAAAACTCTTTTGGCATCTTCTTTGTCTTCAACATGCTCCTTGTCATGTTCAGAACAGTGTAGTTCTTTCTTTCAACTACTCCGTTTTGCTGCGGGGATCTTGGAGCAGTTAAGAATCGGCGAAGCCCATCAGTGTCACAAAAATCTTGGAACTCTCTTGATGTGAACTCACCTCCTCTATCCGATCTTAGAGCCTGAATTTTAAGTCCACTTTCCCTTTCTATAAGAGCTTTAAAATTCTGAAAACATTTAAATGCCTTCGATTTTTCTTTGATAAAATATACCCATGCTTTTCTACTAAAATCATCAATAAACAAAATGAAATACTTGTTCTTACCAAAAGAACATGGAGTGATTGGCCTGCACAAGTCTGTATGGATTAATTGGAGCGGCCTCGAAGCTCTTGAGAAAGACTCTTTCGGAAAACTCTTTCTTGACTGCTTACCAAACAGACACCCTTCACAAAGATGATTGGATTGATTTATGAATGGCAAACCCTTCACCATTCCTTTGCTAGCCATCATTTTTAGTCCACCAAAATTCATGTGCCCAAATCTCAAGTGCCACAACTAGGAAGAGTCTTTGTAACAAGCCGTCAAACATTTCGCCATGTCAATTTGAATGGGCAGCAAAAACAAACGGTTCTTTGCCATGGGTACCTTGGCAACTAATTTCCCCACACCATCCTTCAAAAACAGGCTACAACCTTCTGTGAAAAAGGAATAACCTTTTTTCAGGAATTGTCCCATGCTTAAAATGTTGCATTTCATGTCCGGAGCATAATAAACATTCGATATAAACTGATGACTCCCATCCTTCAATCTAATTAGAATTTTACCTTTTCCACATACAACAATTTTGGATGAATCACCAAATGTGATGTTGCCACGAACTTATTCATCAAGCTCTATGAACATTTCCTTGCTTCCACACATGTGATTACTTGCTCCGGTGTCAAGGTACCAGACATGTTTCTCGCCTTGCTTTACATCCTTATACGCTATCAAGAGAGTGGACTCATCCTCCTCATTATTATCTTCATGTGATAAATTTGCCTTTACGCCATTTTTACACTCCCATGAAAAATGCCCAAATTCATGACAAGTATAGCATTCTACTTGTGACTTGTCATACCTTTTGTGAGACGGCCTTCCTCTTCCTCTGCCATGACCTCTTGTTGGATTAAACTGGTAGCCTCCATCTCCACTTTGAGATGAGTGCTGGCCACCTCTTCCTCCTCTGCTAAAATCTCGTCCGCGGCCTCGACCTCGTCCGCGGCCTCGACCTCGACCTCGTCCGCGACCTCTATAGCTTGTTCTTCCATCTTCCTCCTTTTCTTTTAAGTTCAACTTCGATTGTAACACATGTTCCACATAAGGTTCCTTCTTCCTTCTATTAATCTTCTCTTCATAAGCCTCCAACGAGCTGGACAATTCTTCAATTGTCATTTCCTCCAAGTCCTTCGCTTCTTCGATCAATGGCTGTCACAACATGATCAAACTTCACATCAACTGATCTAAGGATTTTCTCAATCACCCTTAAATCAGAAAAATCTTCATCACCAAGCCTCTTCATTTGTTTTGCAATCGCTGTGACTTTTGAGATATAATCCGACACATTTTCGGATTCCTTCATCAAAACAGCTTCAAATTCACCCCGTAAATTTTGGAGGCAAACTTTCTTTGCCTATCTTTTCCTTTGAATACCACTTGAAGCATCTCCCATAATTGCTTCGCTGTAGTGGCATGGGAAATCTTCTCAAAAGTAACTTCATCCAATGCTTGGTGAATGAGAGTAACAACCCTCTGATCTTTCTTCTTGTTACTCTGAAGAAGATTCTTCTGTGCTAGAGTTAGTGCAACGCGATCGTCGGGAGCCTCATAATCCGTTTCAACAAGGTCCCAAACATCATGACCACCAAGGAGTGCCTTCATACGGATGCACCAATTATCGAACTTGTCTTTTTTAAGTGCTGGAACTTGGATGGAAAACATATCGTTGTTGGCCATGGCTTACAATAAAGCTCCGATACCAATTTGTTGGAAATAAAATAAACTTAACAGGAAGAAAAACGGGAGTATGAGCAGAATTTTATCTTGAAAGACTCTGTAATATTGCTCTACTGCCAACTTCCAGATTACATGGGTATTTATACTACTCGAAGTACATCAGTTCATCTTCCTGATTAGATGCTGATGTTTGAACTTCTAATGCATGAACTAAGAACTAAATATCGATAATTATGAACTAGACTCTTCATCTAATGTAACTGAACTAGACTCTTCATCTAATGTAACTGTCAAGTTTATTTGCAACAATTCCATGGTCTATGAAGTACTACAACATTGTAGAATGCCCTTACAACACTTATTACCTGGTTTGCGAAGCGATTTTAATAATACTCTATCATCATGAACAAAAATTGACACTTGTTTTTGGACAGAGTGAATACGAATTATCACATTCTTGAAAACCAAATGCCAGTAGTATTCTCTCATTAATCGATGTGTGAGGTATTAGTGTGCATTTGATTTGTTAGGTTACTTATGTAAATTATATCATTGGAGCTTTTCTTAGGTTTGTGGCATAGTAACCTGATGCTGCAGGAATTGTGCTTATCAATCTTCCTCCACGTGGCAGGACGAATCACCTGACTCCTTGACCTGAAATCAGAACCCACGACTAGCCGGATGTGTCTCCGGCGAAGACCCTCGGGCGTGAGAGTAAGAATACAGTTGTATAAAGCTCAAAATGTATTGAATAGATGAATTCCAATAGCAAAATGGCAGTTACCTTTGCACCGTTGGTAGTGATGAGGTATTTATAGTTGATGTAGGTGATTTTATGTCATGGCTACATGAGCTCCGAGATTGTAGGAACAGTTACATGTGGTGTGAACGTGTCCTGTAATGGTCCCTGATTTGTAGGGAAGCAGTTATGGTAAGACTTGACCCACGTGCGTCTATCTCAGTTAGCTCGACGTTTGCTATTTAGGTCGAGGTCGCCATTTGTGGAATGATCGACTCCGACCGGCGATAGAGCATGGTTCGTACCCGAATTATAATACGGATCACGAGGTCGGACTTAGTTAAGCCTGGGACCCGGTAGGTCTGACCACGGACTTAGTCGATCGATATTCGAGACGGGCCTGGGCCCGTTCTGATTGGATCAGTCTCATTGAGAATGCGGGAGCCAATGCTATCTGTGATTGGGCTTTAATTGCTTGGCCCAACTCGACACTTTTGGTATGTTCAGTGGCCCCCAACTTTCGAGTGGACTTTGTCGACTTGGAAGTTAAGAAGACTTTGACGTGAATTATTTTACCCGTTGTGTCGCTACTAGTTTTTTGGAGTAGGTCGACCATAATGACGTGGCATAATCCTCGACGTCATGGCGATGAACGGCTAGATCGGAACGAGCGCCGTTTTGCCATAATGATTATATTTTTGACGTTTGAGAGTCCGCCTAGGAAACTGTTTCCGCCATTAATTAGGAAAATTAAATTCGAATTTCCCTTTGCCCTTTCCAATTCAGGAAGCTATAAATTTGAGAATCCTTCTTCATTTACAACTTTTGCCTTCTCTGAACTCTGTGCGTGATTCCGGCGGTGATAAAGGAAATTGATTCTTGCTATAAATTGGTGTTTTCGCCCTCCATTGCTCCGTTTTTCTCCGCCGCTAAAGGTATTCCCTCGTTCTTTAGAATTAGGGCTTTAATTTCGCAATTTCTTTGATTTCGCCACGGCTAGGACCTTTAGTTGTGAGGCCGGAGCCGGGTACTGGTTATCATCAGTGTCAATCGTAGAGTCTACAAACACTTGAATGGAGAGTGGAGGGAGATAACTGTAGAGGAGTGTTCCTTAATTTTGACCCGATGGGGTTTGCGCTTCTCTGAGCTAAATTTGCCTGTGGGAGATGAATTAGGTGCCTTAAGAACGGATGATCCAAGAATTGTGTCTTTTCACCTCTTCCATGAGCTTCTCGATCACATAGCTGTGTTTTATGTCAAGGATGCTAATAAGCCTTCCTTTATTAGAAATAGGATAGGATTTCCAGGGGAATCCAGGTCGCCCTTAGCTGTATCTACTAGACTCCCGAGACTTCACGTAGAACCGATTCCCCGTTTTCCCTTCTTCGTACAGATATGTCAACTTCGTGAGAAGCCGGTGTCTCCACTTCCTCAAGTCCGCGCATCGTGGATGCTTTTGAGACTACCGTGGTACCAGCAGAATGAGAGGGGATATGTGCCACAAGTGGCCACTTGGGGAAAGCGTAATTTTTCCCTCTAGATTGTCCTACCATCCATGACTTCATGAGGTGGACAGGAATGAGTTTGAGGTTACCCTTTACAAAGAAGGCTGATTTTTTCGTACTATTTGGGAAGTCCTACAAGACTCGATACCACCAGAGTAGCCTTCTATTACGGCCAGCTTTATCGCGCCTTAGGACGCCCTTGGACCCCTTCATCAATGAGTTCTTAGAGCGCGCCAATGCCTTACCTCTCCAACCGGGTGCCAATACATGCAGTCTTGGTTTGCTTCATCATGGTGTGTCGTTTCTTGGGGTATGAGCCCCGTATGAGGGTTTTTAGAGAGTTCTTTTTGTGAAGTTTGATAAGAATGGTGACATAAGCACTCCTCCAAGGCAAATTCCCCCAAATTATTTATAAACTTGCCTAGCAAAGTCGGTGGGCCGGAATTCCCATGTAGCAAGAAGTGGAGAGTAGGTTAGGATGGGAGTTCCCTCTACCAAGTGAGGAGACCAAGGTGGTGAGAGATGAAGATCAGCTGGAACCTCATTGGCGCTGGAGACCTGCGTAGAAGTTGGCGGAGTTGGTTGCTCAGAGGCCCATCACTGGAAGATCCTTGGGACTACAAAATATAATTTTATCCAAGCCGGTATGATGCTAGGGGATGATGATGTAGTGCCACTAGTTCCCATAGATGAGGTGCACGAGGTATCCAGATTGGGTGACCCACGCTCATGCAAGATTTGAGAAGATGTGCTCCCTCCGTCGAAGACTAAGAATTATTGCAAGGATAATGGGGAGCATTTTGGTGGTAAGGGTTTACTCGCTTCTTCCTCCTTTATATATGAAAACTTCTTATGTGCGAGTTCCACCTTACTTGGCATCTGCCTTTTGATCATTTAGTCGTTACTTCCTGGTCCCAGTGTAACACTTGTGCCCTTTATATGTGCCGCCATAGGATTTGTTAGCTCGCAATTGATCTTGCTCGTATGTAGAACTCGCACTGTACATAGAACTTATATTTTTGATGTCGAGCTAACACTTTACTTTTTTGTTTTCATGCAGCTTTAACTCCTGCTCGGCCGAAGCTAATATGGGGAGAGCCGTTGATATCGTGAAGGCCAAGAAAAGCTATGGAAGAGCAAATGCCAAAGAGAACCGCGAGGCGTAAGGTGCCAAGAGGAATGACTTGGCCGAAGTTAGTTGATGAGGATACAACAAAGTTCATTCCCGCGAGGAGAACTTGGAAGTGATAGATGATGCTAGAGGGTGAGGATGTTGAGGGTGCGAGGCCCAAGGCTCAAGAGGCCAACATTGCCGGTGAGGAGGAGGCCGAGCCGAATGTGGAACCAGAGAAGGAGGTCGCTCGTGCTGTGACTCGAGCTCAAGTTAAGTCAAAACCAAAGCCAAGACCAAAGCCGCTCTAAGAGAAAGTCCCACGTCATTTCTTTGGATGAAGATGAGGATGAAGATGATGCCGCCCTATAAGCAAGGTGATCAAGATTGGCCCTTCAATAGTGAGCTCGACATCCAATCAAGTCGGTGCGCCAAATAACCAGCAGAGATCGAAGCCGTAAGTCCACATGTCTCCCTATTCAAGTTTCATATGACGAGCCGATTCAGCATTGTGGTCAGCTGAAGCAAGCGAGGTGCCTCCTTTTCGACCAGATTAACACTTGGCCAGGAGTATCCGTGAGCCGGAATACGGCCGTAGTTTGCTGTGAGGTGGAGCCGATCAGATCTTATCGAGAGTTTACTAATAAGCCATTGACTCCGTAAGCTTGTCGAGCTCGAGTTGGGTTGGCTTCCTCCGAGGTAACCTCGAGCTTTTTAATGTATTCATTCTTCTTGCCGTTTCCTCTCCTTTCTTTTCATTTGATCTGACCCCCTTGTATCAACTCGTTATTTCAGTCCCTTGCCATGATTGATTTAGCCACCACTTATTGGAAGGCGGCAGAGGAGCAGGAGAAGCTGGCCAAGACTATGTTGGCTCGTAAGAACGAGGAACCGGGGAAGCCGGAAGGTGATCAAGCTCGCTGAAAGAGGACTATACAAAGCCGAAAGGAGAGTTTGACAAATTGAAGGAGGAGAACTCGGACTTGGATAACTCTTATGAAGCTTTGAAGCTTTTGAAGGATAATGAGATCAAATTGAAGGAGGAAGCCTGGAAGAGCTTAGGGGAAGCCAACAGTGAACTCGCTCGTCTCAAGGAGGAGAAAAAGAAAGTGACAATGATTCGAGCCGGCAAAGCAACAGCTGGAGGAGGTTCCCGTCACCTTAGCCAAGAAACAGGAGGAACTGGATGCCGCCGACAACAATGGAGCCGGAACTCAACAATGCCGTGAAGGTGGCCAAAGATGAAGCCGTGAAAGCTTACAAAGAGAGTGACGAGCTCCACGCCATGTTACCAAGGAAGCGCGCTTCGGGACGTAGGTCGAGCTCACATGGCTCGACGTATTACGGTGGATCCTGCATACGATATCTGAGTTGAACAACTCGCTCAATGGGCTGCAGAAGATCCCTATAATACGGCGGCTCGACCGGGGCATAGCTTGGTGCCTTACAATGATAATGACTTGGAGATTATAGCTAAAGATGACGCGCCGCCGAAGCCGAAGTTTGGACTCCTCCTCCCGTTGCTCGAGTTAATTACAACACCATTTTAGCCGAACTTGAAGAGCCTGACTCACCAGCCTTTGATGATGATACTCCACAACATGGATTTTCTGAGTCAGGTAAACCAATCGGCCCCCAGCAGAAGGAGGAAACCGTAGATAAACAAGCGGCTACTAGTGGTCATGTTGAAGGTGATCCCAAAGATTAAATTTTGAAACCTGTTGGTTGCAGAATGAACAAGTCCTAAACATTTCTTGTTTTTTGTCTTTATGAATACTTTGATGCCTTGGCCCTATTTTTTGGGAGGCATAGTACTTTTGTAGTTTTAATTAAATAAGTCTCTGGCCCACTTTGGGGAGACTTAATGTTTAATCGTAATCGACTTCTCTTTTTGCATGTTGTATGCTTTTGATGTAAGTGTCGAGCTAGATGTGGTAGGGTAAATGAGTCATCTCAAGTTTAAGGTCGTCCCGACTCTACGATGACTTGGTCGACCTCGTACTGTTAATTTTTGTGAACGAGATTGACTATAAATCAAATCGTTCAAACTATCAAGCCGACCAAGGGTCGAGCTAATTAGAACGAAGTCGATTAGGAATCGGGCTTGTTAAATAAACAAAGCCGATTAAGAATCGAGCTAATTAGGAACAAACCGACTAAGAGTCGAGTTTGTTAGGAACGAAGTCGACTAAGAGCCTGACTTGTTAAATGAACAAAGCCGATTAAGAATCGAGCTAATTAGAACAAACCGACTAAGAGTCGAGTTTGTTAGGAACGAAGTCGACTAAGAGTCGGACTTGTTAAATGAACAAAGCCGATTAAGAATCGAAGCTAATTAGAACAAACTGACTAAGAGTCGAGTTTGTTAGAACGAAGTCGACTAAGAGTCGGACTTGTTAAATGAACAAAGCTGATTAAGAATCGAGCTTGTTAAAACGAAGCTGACTAAGAGTCGAGCTTGTTGGGGTTAGTGTAACACTATGTTTGATCGAATGAACCGCACTTTTCATCAAGTAGGGAACATGCTTACATCCATTTAAAACTAGAATTAACACAAGCTTGAAATTGGGAACCGAAAACTAGAAGTAGTATTTGATGAGGTGAGTGGCGTGCCAAGGATGTTTCAACTCTTCACCATCGATGAGCAATCATGTAAGTCCCCTCTTCGACAACTCGAGTAACTATGAAGGGGCCTTCCCAGCTAGAGATAACTTGTTCGCCGGGTTCTTCTCCCCGTTGCCTCGATCTTTCTCAACACATAATCTCCCACTTGGAATGACCTTGCCTTGACCTTCTTGTCGTGGTAGCTTTTAGTTCGCTGCTTGTAGTTGATCATTCGGAGGTAGGCTGTTTCTCGCTTCTCGTCGATCGTATCCAGTCGATCAATCTGCTGGTATCATTTTGCTCTTGATTGAAGAAAGTCACTCTAGCAGCTGGGAATCCGAGCTCGCAGGTGCCATGGCCTCGACCCATATGTGAGAGCAAAGGGGTTTCCGTAGGCCCCCGAGTGGTTGTACGAACCGCCCAAAGAGCAAGGGGGAGTTCGTCCCAACCAATTGTTACGTCGACCTACGAGTCCCGTCTTCGAGCGAAGATAGAACAAGTTTATTTGCTTTGCCTCGCCTTGCCCATTTCCTTGAGGATAGGCGATGTAAGATTGCCAATGGTTGATGCCTACTCGATTCATCTCTCGCTTCAAGGCTATGAGAACCGCAATCCGTTGTCGATACTATAGCTCGAGGAAAACCAAATCGACACCAAATGAAATCGTGAATGAAGTTGATAGCGTTCTCCTCTGTGATGCGAGCTAATGGTTTGGCCTCAACCCATTTGGTGAAGTAGTCTATGGCAACGATCACATACTTGCAGTTTCCCCGGGCGGGTGGGATGGGTCCAATCAAATCGACACCCCACATGTCGAATGGCCAAGATGCAATTACTGGAGTCTCGCTCATTGTAGGCATGTGAGGTAAGTTGGCAAACCTTTGGCACGATCACATTGTTGAACGAAGTTATGAGTATCGCCTCTCATGTGCGGCCGCAGTACCCCAAAGTGATTAACTTGTCTGCCAGCAAGAGTCCTGGCCCCGGTGTCCACCACAAATCCCACTGTACTTCATGTATTAATAGGGCGACTTGAGGGTGGATGCATTTTTAGCAACTGGTCGGGTGTAGGATCTTCCGAATGCATCGCTCCTTGAATGACATACCTTGGAGCTTTCTTTTTGATTGCTCGAGCCTTCTTCTCGTCATCTGGCAGCTCGCCACTTTCTATGTACGCCTTCATCTCCTTGATCCAACACTTCTCATAAGCCCAATTTCGAGGCGTCCTCTACGCATTGAATTTTTACTCTCTCATAAGTCGGATTTTCAAGAAAAGAGACGGGCTCATCATGTGGCTCATCTCGAGGTAGCTAATTTCGAGAGGAGGTCGGCTAGCTCGTCAGTCCTCCCTTCCAATCCTTTCAATCTCCTGCAATTTCAAATCCTTTATCGCCTCCTTCACCAGTGTCGCAAAGTATTTAATCAACGTGGAGCTAAGTACCTCGTACTCGCCCGACTTGGTTAACTATCGGTTGTGAATCACAATAGGCCATGATCTTAGTTGCTCCAAAACACTTGGCGTATTCGATGGCCGCTATCAAGGCTTCATATTCACTGGGTTGTTGGAAGCATCAAACTTGAACCTTAGTGATTCCTCGTACACCGTCCTGCATTCTCGGTTCAATTAGCACTATCCCAGCCTCCACCGCTATTTTTGGTCGCCGATCCATCTCGAATAGACCTTCCAACAATCGTCTGCAGATCGATGGCGACCCGGGACTCGGCTCCTTCCCTTTAGCCTTTTCCTTAGGAGCTCGCCGCTCGTTGCCTTCTTTGGTGAACGTAAGCTCGACTCAAGAAGTCTCGCTAGAGCTTGAGCCTTCAGTGCCTTTCGAGGTCGATACTCAATGTCAAATTCAAGAAGTGGCAATTGACCAATTGAGCAGCCGACACGAACTCTCCTGGCTTGTGCAATATCTTTCTCAAAGGCGCATTAGTAAGAACCACAATTGGGTGAGCCAAGAAATAAGCTCAGCTTTCTTGAAGCCACGACTAGAGCATAAGCAACCTTCTCAAAGCATTATAATATCTCGCTCTCCACATCTCGACAAGGCCTCTGATGTAGTATACCGGTTTTGAAGCCCTTCCTCTTCTCTCGATCAAGACTGCCGCAACCGACTTGTCTCCCACGTACAAATACACAAACAAGGTCTCAAATGGTGGTCGCCGCTCAGAGTGGAGGAGTAGCAAGGTATTCTTTGAGTTGTTGAACGACGAATGACATTCGGCCGTCCACTCAAAGTTTTTCGTCCCTCAATGACTCAAGAAGGGGAGAGACCTTTCACCGACTTGGATATAAAGCGACCCAGTGGCCGCCACCCCGCCATCGAAGTCGCCAGATCTCTTTTATACTTCAGAGGCTCCTTCATCTCGACTAGAGCCTTGATCTTTTCCTGTTAGCCTCTATACCTCGTTGAGATACCACGAACCCAAGGAACTTTCCAGCCAGCCTACACCAAATACACACTTGCTCGGGGTTGAGCTTCATGTCGTTTGCTCTTAAATTGGCGAACGTTTCCTTTAGGTCGACCACGTGACGTCCGCCTTTGTTGATGACCATGTCGTCGACGTAAGCCTCCATGTTTCGACCAATTTGAGAAGCAAAGACTTTGTTCACCATTCTTTGATAAGTCGCCCCGCATTCTTCAATCCAAAGTGGCATCATGTTATAGCAAAATGCCTCCTGCTTGAAATGCCGTTTTCACAATGTCATCCTCGCGCATCTTTATCCGGTGGTACCCCGAGTAAGCATCCAGAAACCGAGAGTAGAGCGGCAAGCAATGGAATCGACTAGTTTGTCAATTCTAGGAAGAGGATAGCCGCCCTTCTGGCAAGCAAGATTTAAAGTGGTGAAGTCGACACACATCCGCCATTTGCCATTTGATTTCTTCACCACGACCACGTTGCCAACCACGTTGTATGAGTGGCCTCCTGATTATCCCCGCACTTAGAAGTTTTTGTACCTCGCTTTAATAGCCTCTTCCTTGTCACGAGCAAAACTTCTCAACTTTTGGGGTCTAGGCTTTATGGCTCGGGTTAACTTTAAGTCTATGAACGGCGACCTCTTCTTTGATTCCCTCATGCCTTCTACCCTCCATGCAAAGACATCATTACTCTCCTTAAGTAGCTCGATGATTTCGCCGCTCCTCAACCGATAGCCGCTTTCCAATCTGAATTTTTTGGTCTGGGGTAGGAAAGGTTGGTAATTATCGACTTCTAGTTCGTCCACGCCTTCTAGCTCGGGTCCATCCCCGAATTGTAGAGTCTCAATTATTATCTCTTCGACCCTTTGCCTTTCCTCGCCTCCCAAATGTGGAGCTTCGCCTATCATGTCATCCAACTTGTCTCGCAACCTCGCCGGTGGTGGTGGCGGCCCCCGAGTTATTGTCGAGCCGGGAGGCATAGGTTGCCTATGAGGACTTGGTCGACCATAACTACATCCGGATCGACCTTCGCGGTGTTGGGAGTGACGCTGCCGACTCAAGCATGACCTCGTCATTTGAGAGCGATAGGTCGACTCTTCCACATTGGTGATTGTAGACAAATGAGTAGTTTTGGTGACCGATTGAGACAGCTTTAAATAACCATCTCAGCCTCGATCTCAAGCTCTCTTCTTTCTTTCCCGAAGAACACGGTCTAAGTAGGCTCGAGCCGTCAGACGCAGCCTCTACTCCAAAGAAAGTGTGGGGAACTTGACTCGTTGATGAGGGATCGATGCCACCATTCCAAGAGCGACACAGAATACCAAGTACGGCAACAGTAGTCACTATTCACATCAATCACGATAAATTGTACCTTTGACACAATCCTTTGGGGTGATGGCCTAGGTCGACGTCGAGCTCTATTTGGCCTTTAGCATCAACTCGATGGTTGCGAAGCCCTCCAACCTACCATCATATCTTTCCAACCGCTCGTCATTAAGACCCATCTCTTTGAAAGTCTTGTAGAACAAGATATCCTTGCAGCCCCCGTGCCGACTAAGAGTCCGCTTCGTCGTACATCCGTCTATGAGACACGGGATGACGAGAACTTGCTCCCTAGCCGCCATATTAGTTGCTAATTCACGAGGGTAGAAACCGATCACTTCATCTCTTACATCTCTCCTCGGGAGGTACACGCGGGCTTGCTGAGCCGAAAGATCTTGTGTTTGATGGCCGTATTGCTTGCTCGCTCCGTAATGACTCCTGTGTTAAGTCTAGGTTGCACAGGTCCCCGTTGTCCACCTCGCCGGCCGCTCGCCTCCACCAGCTTGAGGCCTCTTCACATATGCGTCGAGTCTACCCCCGCTCGACCATTCTTCGATGATCCGCTTCAAACCCAAACAATCCTCTCGTGAGATGTCCCGTATCTTTGTGATAATCACAAGCATTTACCGTTGTCCCTTCCGAACTTGTCGCTCGGGTTCATTGGGGCAGGGGGAGCCAACTCGACGGCATTCATAATTTCGTTCGACTCACCGTAGTGGAGTGAAAGCCTCGTGCACCTTTTACGTAGCCCCGGTCCTCGTTTTTCCATTTTTATTATTTCCTCCGTTCTTGTTGGAGTCCTCGTCATCGCCGACCTCCACCTCGGGGCTTTTACCATTCTTCTTCTCTTTCCTTTCCTCAAGAGCGACATTGTACACCTTCTCAAACAACTCCCGTCGAGTTGTTACCGTACGAACCGTGAGTTCATAATCCATGTCCGCCGAGGAAATACCGTTTCGAAGCAATTGACGACTTCCCTATCGGTGAGGTCCTCCTCTATCTTATCAACCATTTCCTTGAACTTGGTGAAGTAGCTCATCGAGCTTTCATTTTTGGCCCGTACCAAGTTGCTGAGGTCAGCGATCGCCACTTTCCGAGCTCCAAGCAGCCGAAAAGCGATCTAGGAACTTCGTCCCGAAGCATGTCCAAGTGGTGATGCTACCGGCGGCTAAACCATTGAACCAAGTTAAGGTCGCCTCAAATGAGCGTGCTTAGGAGAGCTTTGCACATATTGTCGTCCTCATTGGCGACAAAACACATGTGGCTTCCAGATGTGCTATATGACTCCTTGCATTGGTCGACCCCGAATACTTCTCCAAAAGAGGTAACCCGAAAGTAGGAGGAGGTCGACTATCTCTCGATTTCCTCGACAAAGGTCGAAGAGCAAAGTCAATTCGTTCGACCTTTCCAATCTCTTTTTCTTCTCCTCCTCCCATTGCTCAAACTTCTTTTTCATCAACAACCACTCTCCGGCATCGGGTCTTTCATCTCTTGCAGGGGAACAACATTCGACCTTTCGACCTTCGCTTCAGGGGGAGTTACCTCGCCTACTCCTCCTGCCTCTCGCGAGAATGAGTCCTCTCTCGATCGAACCGGAGACCTACGCCCGTCATTCCCATGGGCGACTGCGCCTCATTCCTGGGATGGCGACCGCGCCTATTATCTCCAAATGGCGACCGCGCCTTTCCTCAGCCTATAGGCGACTGCGCCCATTCCCGTCTCTCGCGAGACCCCGATCTCTCGCGTCCGCGCTGGGAAACGTGCTGCCTCGTTCGCTGGGCCGTTAAGCGCGTCCTCAAATCGACCGAGCCTCCTGCTCCCTATTTCTCGCGAGGCTAGCCCCAGGTCGTTACTGGGCACACGGACGATCGTAGGAGCTCGTTGAACTATCCCGTTTTCACCATTCTCGCCCCACACCCTCATTCGCCTAACACTCCCGGCCCGTTGCCTATCGTAGACCCGGGTGGGAGCCACCCTTTCGAGCGTACGTCGGCCGCTTCGCTCCTCCACGGCTATCAAATCCCAAAATTTGGGCTCGCTCCAACATCATTTCCTTCTTGCTCATGGGATTGGTTGAGGGACCCGCCCCGTTTCCCATGTTCACCGCCCTACTGGACGTTTTGGAGGAGGTGGAACTCCTTGTCCCTCCATATTTCTTTTTCCTCTCCTTGTATCGTGCAATCCTCCGCCATCAACAATACTAGTAGAGCGCGTTGCTCTACCGTGAGGGCGATTTGGTGGGGAGGCGGCAAATCCATGTTTTCGCATTGACATTGAGATTTCCAAAGCATTCGTATTGGTGTTGTTGTTCACTTCAATGAATTCTTAAGCATCTTCCACATGCCCGTCCTGGGGGGTTACCATGATTGTAGGTTGATGGAAATTTTCGAGGTCAAGCTAAAGCACGATTCCCGCAATGGAACCAAACCGATGCCGCAGAATTGTGCTTATCAATCTTCCTCCACGTGGCAGACGAATCACCCGACTCCTTGACTCCGAAATCAGAACCCACGACTAGCCGGATGTGTCTCCGGCGAAGACCCTCGGGCGTGAGAGTAAGAATACAGTTGTATAAAGCTCAAAATGTATTGAATAGATGAATTCCAATAGCAAAATGGCAGTTACCTTTGCACCGTTGGTAGTGATGAGGTATTTATAGTTGATGTAGGTGATTTTATGACATGGCTACATGAGCTCCGAGATTGTAGGAACAGTTACATGTGGTGTGAACGTGTCCTGTAATGGTCCCTGATTTGTAGGGAAGCAGTTATGGTAAGACTTGACCCACGTGCGTCTATCTCAGTTAGCTCGACGTTTGCTATTTAGGTCGAGGTCGCCATTTGTGGAATGATCGACCTGACTGGCGGGTAGAGCATGGTTCGTACCCGAATTATAATACGGATCATGAGGTCGGACTTAGTTAAGTCGGGACCTGGTAGGTCGGACCATGGACTTAGTCGACTGATATTTGAGATGGGCCTTGGGCCCTGTTCTGATTGGATCAGTCTCATTGAGAATGCGGGAGCCAATGCTATCTGTGATTGGGCTTTAATTGCTTGGCCCAACTCGACACTTTTGGTATGTTCATAACCCATTCTACGAAATGCCGTAAAGTTGTCTGTAAGTCGGTTAACAATAACCATGCCTTCTTCTTGTCACGTTTCTCTTTCTGAAGGGCTTGGGTTCATTACACCAAAGGCCTCATAAAAGCAGGTGAAGCTGTTGTCTAGCTGCGATTTTCCATGATGAAGGTACCAGGCTGACTATCTGGCCACAGGATCTTTATCTGAGTGAGGGTTGGGGAGGGGGTGAAGGTTACTTGCTGTCTTCATGCTTTCTTCTCTTCATTTCCTTTCATATTCATAACTGTAACCGTGATCTCTTCCCTTAAACCAAGTGATTGTTTTGCACCATGAAACTCAAAATTCTTGCTTAATAGGAGATGATGGAAAAAGCAGTGGTCACATAAGTACTTGCAATGATTTGGCGGATCACTTTCAAAATTTCTAATTACTTTCAGGCATTATTTTACTCGTTAAAATACTATTACTGCACTTCCTCTTCTTACATTTATAATAGTTTCCCATAATCCTGATTTCTTTCAGGCATTATTTTACTCGTTAAAATGCTATTACTGCACTTCTCTCCTTACATTGACAATATCTCATTACCTTCACACCTTGTATTTTCAGAACCCTGAATTGGTGAATAGTTCTCTTAGGCATTATTTCATATTTGTAGGCGTTAAGTGGGTGATTGAAGCAGACAAGCATAAGAAAATTAAGTTTTGCTGTCTTCAGTCTAAGGCTGCTGAACCATACATGAGAGTTTCTGGTCTTGAGCGTGAGGATGTTCTCCGTCGCTTCTTGTTCATTGAAGGTCCCGGCTTCTACCACCAAGGATCCACTGGTTAGTACTTTCTTTCTCTCCCTTTATATATGCATTTACAAAAATAATGTTTATTCCAAACTCCTTCCAAGAGGCAGAATAAGAAGTCCTTATAAAGGGTTATAAACCAATCACCTCATGCTAGTTGACTTGACTAATGCTCCTCGGGTACCAAAATGAGATCCATAACAAAATGAAGTGATGCATTTTTTTGCTTTCGTCATGCTAAAACAAAGTTTTATGGTCTGTCTATTGAAACACAAAGTTTGTTGACTATTTAAATCTCTTTTGAGCAAGGAAGACCAAATGCATGCATCTCTGTCCGGTACTAGGACCCTGTTCCAAAATAATAGGTAATTTTGTTATATAAAAGCCTATTGGAAGAAGGAACTAATTGAATTACGCATACCTAACTGAAAAAAATGTGGTTGAAATAGAATGTGGAAAGAAGCTTAGACATTTTCATGCTACTAGAAATTCGTATACGTGAACTTAAACCCTTCTCGACATTGATCTTATCCTAGATATAATTTAATGAACTTATATATTCTGATCCAAAATAAGTGCTCCATATTCCCTTTTTTGGTGATCCAAATTAAGTAATCACTTTCCTTTTTTGGATTATCCACAAGTTTCTCGTGGGACCCACATGTAAATCAATTTTATCTACTAGATTTTTTTTAGTTTAATACTCGCACCGTCCCATAATAAATGTCCTGATTTCCATTTTGATTTGTTCCTAAATAAATGTCGCATTTCTTAATAATGAAAGAGATTTAATACAATTTTATCATTGTACAACGAAAGTATAAACTAGTAAAGCATCTTCTTAAAAAAAGGTTTACTCAAATTCGATATTTATTTTGGGATGGATGGAGTAGATCAAATGATTATCTTAATCCATGTGTAATTGATCAATTATTTATATCGGAGTGGGTGCTGTGAAGATACTCTATTTGAGTGTACTCTATCAAGGATGCATTAACAAGTTTCCTGTTCTTTTTGCTTCTTCAGCTGCACTGAAGGTATTGTCGTACTTACCGTTACCTTACTCTGCGTTGAGTAGTTTCATGATTGTCCCAACTCCTTTAAGAGATGCAATATACGACTATACTGCAAAGAGGCGTTATGACTGGTTTGGAAAGGAAGAAAAGTGCTTAGTACTAAAGGAGACGGAGTTGCTTGAGCGTTTCATTGATAGGGATGAAATAATGGGCACCAGACCTCCAGATCCATGAATGTGGATGGTTCTCTTTAGAATATGCTTCTATATCTGGCTTACCATTTCTATGCTCAAAATTTAAATGTGAAGTTTAAATCCAAAGCTGTATTTAGGAGGTTTCTGAATTATACGTATAATTTTAGAAAGCGTGGAACTGGATTTTGTCACGTCTTCTGACAACCTTTCTGTCAGTTTAGTCAGTAATAAATGCAATTTCACTCATTTTAGTGTAAATGTATCTATTGGTTGAACTGCGTTAAAGATTGTCAGGCAGTGTTCTGACCGTTGGAATATCAGGCTATGATCTCTTACCTTCACAGAAGTCTTGTGCACCATATTTTCTTTTCATTTGCCAACTTAATTTAAATGAAATGGCTAGTATACCTAGAGGTGACCATCCGGTTCAAACCGCCGGTTCCGGTTCCGAACCGGCGGTTCACGGTTCACCCAGGCATTGAACCGAAACCGGCCCGGTTTAGTTACGGTTCCGGTTCCGGTTCTGATTTTAAACCGGCAATTTCAAAAAAAAAAAAAAATTGGTTTGGGAGGCCGCCCAAGATGGGCCGAATGATGTGGGCGGTCGCCCAAGTGTCCAGTCTTTCAAAAAAAAAATTTACTTGGTTTGGGCGGCCGCCCAAGAGAGCCAAATGATATGGGCGGTCGCCCATGTGTACAGATTTTCCAAAAAAAAAAAACAGTTAAATTTTTAACAATTTCTGTTAAGTTTTATGAAAAAGTTAATTTTTTGCAAAAAGTCATATAAAAACTTAACTTTTTTTTAAATAAACGAAAGTATATAAAAGAAAAAGGGACGGTACCCTTAAATTTTATTAATTAAAATAAAATTACAAATGAGGGGGACAATCAACCTTACTCTTTTATAAATAAGGGGGGGGGGGACATTTAGGAGCCTCTACCTCAACCTAACTATTACAATTAAATAAAAATAAACCTAATCTAAAATCTAATCTATAAAATTACAATTAACCTAATCTAAAGTCTAAAGAGTGGTGTAGTTTATTCGGCTTCGCTCCCCGATGTATCTTCATCAAAGGCCTTCTCCTCATCGGAACTACTTCTTTTATCTTGAAGTCGTAGTTCGGCTCTATGCCAATCGCCGAGCACCATTTGATATTCTAAACTATATGGAAACAACCTTGACCTTCGATCAGAGACAAGACATTTCCTCCTACACTAAATACTTCTTCTACAGCGACGGTTGAGGCGGGAGCGGCTAGGATCTCCTTTGCTATCAATGATAGAATAGGATAGTTGTTTGCCCTTCGTGCCCACCACTTTGCAATATCAAATTCTTCTATAGGCTCAAAAGAAGTGGTTAAATAATTTTCAAGTTCAATATAAGTGGAGCCACCTCGTTGACGTTTTTAAGTTCTAGAACTAATTAAATTATCTATAAAGTTAAAGGGATCGCTATCTTCGTGAGAACTACCACCTACATTTTCACTACTAGGATAAACAATATTACCAAAAAGATCATAATATTCTCTATAAAGTGCATATACAATATTTTTAGTCTCAGTTACAACGTCTTTTGCCTTTGGGATAGGTCTATCTAAAAGCAAATCAAAGCCGGTGGAAAATAGATTCTTATAATAATAATCAAGTATTTGTTCTAAACCATCTTATCTTATCCTAGAATCTAATAGTTTAGCTACTAAAAATAATGGGGGAATGTTCAAAAAATATTTAAGTCATTTTGTTCTCATCTTGCTAATACATTCACCTAAAATTGGACAATCTTTAAAATGCCTAAATATATAACCAATTTTAACGGCGTGCTCTATAACTAACGGTGAAGTGGGATAGTAAGAACCGGATAATTGTACGGTAGCATCTTTAAAAACTTTCAAAATTTTCTTTAAATTATTACAAACATCCCATTGATGAGGCAATATTATAGTTGAATACTCTATTTATTGAATAAACTGACACAATAGTTCACGAAAATCATAAAAGTCGGATATCATTTTATAAGTGGAATTCCATCGGTTTGGAACATCTAGGGAAAATCTTTTAGGTGGGATCTTATTTATTTTACAAAATTTAATCCACAATTTTGTTACACTATGATTTCTCATTATATAAGCAAGAACTTCCTTAATTGGGGCTACATGTTTCTTTAAAGTTGATAAACCATCTTGCACACACAAATTTAAAATATGACATATGCACCTAACATGAAAATTTTTACCCCCAATGGATGGTTGACAAATATCAATGAGTGATGATAGACTAGCAGTATTATTAGCAGCAATTTTGTTACAAATATTTTGAGCATTATGAACAGTATCAAAAGATTTATATGCAATTAATCGTTTTTGTAATTTCCAACTACTATCAACCCAATGACATGTAATTCCTATATAGCTATGAGTTTGCCAATGGTCACTCCATATATCGGCACATATTGACAATTTTTTTTGGGTAAATATTTAAACGTATTAATTAAAGTTAATTTTCCTTGTAGATATTGGGCTTTAGTATCACGAGTACTTGTATTTTTATAAATTTCTTTAGCCGCGGGATTTAAACAAAGTTGTGTCATATTAGACCATAATCTATCATTAGTAAAATTAAAGGGTAATCCTTTAGCAGCAGTATATTTTGTCATTTCTCTTCTATACGTTGAATTATCAAATTTAAATAATTGCGAAGACGTACCTTATGATGATCCCGTAAATCCTTGTAGTTGTGTTTGATCTTGGGCATCTCCAACTTGGTCGGGGTGCCTTGACGTCAAGTGTCTTTTAAATGACCCATAACCACCTCCATGGGTAAAGGCAAATTTTTGAGTGCAATGGTTGCAAGAAACGGTGTATTGGTTGGTACCTTCAATTGGCACTTTTGAAAAGTGCACGGTCATGATGTCCGACCTTCCCGTGGTTCGACCTCCTCGACCTCGACCTCAGATTTGAGTTTGACCACCCCCTCGCGCTTCACTTTGGGTTTGAGTGGTTTGAGTGTTACTCCCTTCGGTATGACCATGATCACCCGTTGAAAATGTTGCATCAACTTCGTCATCGCTCAAATTAAGCGTTTCTTGTGGTAGTGCTTGTACATTAAGATTATCCCAAATGGAATCATCGGGGGGGGGGAATGGTGCGTAGTGATACATTCTTTCCCTTATCGCCACGGCCGCCACGAGATGAAGACATTTTTTTTTTGTGAAAAGATGAAATTATGTGAAAAAAAATGGAATTATGGAGACTTTGCAAGTTTGAGATAATATAGAGATTAATTGAGAGAGATTTGAGAGATTGAGATGAGAGAGAGATTTGAGAGAGGAGAGAATGAGAGATTGAGAGAATGAGTAGTAAAAAAAATGAAGGGAGGGGGAGGGTATTTATAGGTTTGAGAGAAAAAGAAAAAAAAACGTTTTAGGGACCAAAATAAAAAAAAAAATCGTTTTAAGGACCAAAACGGTTAAGAATTTTTTTTTTTTTTACATTTTGGTCACTAAACAGTCAAAATGACCGTTACCTAACGGTCATTAAACAGGCACCGTCGGATCAAGAAATCAACGGCCCAGATCAACTAGCCGTTAGCCGTACGGTTCCGGTTCGTGAACCGGCGGTTCCGGTTCACGGTTCCGGTTCCTGAACCGGCGGTTCACCGGTTTTTGAAATTACGAACCGTAACCGGACCGGAAAACCGGTTCAGGCGTTCACTTGGCCCGGTCCGGTTTCCCTCCGGTTTTGGGCCGGTCCGGTTCCGGTTCAGACCACCGGTTCGGACCCGGTTGGTCATCTCTAAGTATACCCCTACCCCGAAATCTTTAAAGCAACAAATCCAGTGTTTTAATTTTGCATTGAGGATATTTAGGGGTAAAGAAAAAAACCCTTAGGGGATGGATAGTGGAATGAACCCTTTTTCCATAGAAGCTAGAAAATGCTTTCTCTTTCACTTCTCCCCAATATAATCAATGATTTATCATTGCACAATTTAGTTGAGCAAGTGATCTCCTACAAGATACATGGAAAATGAAGATAGCCAGCACAACATATACTCCACAATTTCACTTTAACTTGACAAGCTTGCACGATAAATGCTGAAAACTACGGTACAATCTTACAAATAATTCAGGGAAGGTGAGACTATCTGGCGGTCCATTCTTTCCAGTCCTTGTCGACATGATTTTGTGCCCATTTAACTGCTAAGCGAGAAGCTTGAGGTCCACCAGGAAGGCCCTCTTCGTCCAAAGCATCTACCATATCTGCAAACGGATGCACCATCAGTGTCCCCGGGCCCCCGTACTTCGTGTGCAAGAAATTTGAGAAGATCTATACAAAATATTTCCACAGGTTACATCATCAAGATATACACCCCAATTAGCAAATGAAATTAGGGAGTACAATCAATGAGGAACAAGTAAATATCGAGTAGCTAAGGAAGGGAAAATAGACTGATTCAGATAACTTTGATAAAAAGGATAACTGCATGTTATGCACTTCAAAAAGCCACAAAACTAGAACGAGGTAACAGGCCAAAGAAGTCAACCCAGAGTTAGAATGACTTTAACAACCTCATCAAGATAGAGCCCTGAATCAGATAAGCATGATCTAGTTAACATAAAAGGATAATAGATGGTATTTCATATTTAGAAATGTGCAGAGTACATAGAGATTAGGTGAGTTGGACCCACAGACTCACAATTATTGATTCACAACGGTTCATTTTAATCTAATAATGAATTCTTATTTGGTGATGATTGTAACCTCTGATGCTCGGACTCTTTGGTTTACCCTGCCGTACCTGTGTCGGACACTCCTATTTTAGTGTTGTTGACAAGGGTCCGGTGAGGTAAACCAAAGAATCCGAGTATCATAGATTGTAGCCTTCCTAATTATGCAGCAGAGAAATATGAAGGCTTCACTAACATCTGCACTATTTACCAGATCCTAATCTAAACACAAATCTCCATAATACAACAACATTATCCCAGTGCAGCAAAGGCTCCCACCTACGGTGAGGTAATGTAAGAGTACAAATTGGAATTTGGGTACTCAACGTGAGTCTACCCTTTGCAGTCAATATGTAATACTCCCTCCGTCCCAGACCAAGGGTATATGGGAGGGATTTCACGCTTCTTAAGAAATTTTTTTAAAAATGAATAAAAGTTAAATGTGAGATAGGGAATAGTAATTAAATGTGTGGTAGGAAATATGAGAGATAATGTAAAAGTTAAATGTGTGGTAGGGAATAGGAGAGAGAATGTAAAAGTTAAAAATATTTAATAGGAGAGAGAATGAGTGGAAGGAATAGTAGTTAAATGTGTGGTAGGAAATAGGAGAGAGAATGTATAAGGATATAATGAATGATTTTTTTGTAAATATATGAAGATGATAAGGGTATTAATATATTCAAAAACTTGCCTTTTTTGGAAATGAACTCTTGATCTGGGACGTCCCAAAAGGGAAAGATGAACCCTTGGTCTGGGACGGAGGGAGTATATACTAAGCCAAGGTACAAGTCTAGTTACATCTACAATGCTTATAACTATAACCAAGAAAGGTTACTACGCAAAGAAAGGATTGGAGAAACTACCTCAGAAAAAATTCCAACAACTTCTTCAACTTCATCCCCATATATCTCTCTCTTTGACAATTTCTCAATCAGATTAGCCCTAAACTTTTCTGTCTCCTGAATTCTTATTTGGTGATGATTGTAACCTCTGATGCTCGGACTCTTTTGGTTTACCCCGCCGTACCTGAGTCGGACACTCCTATTTTAGTGTTGTTGACAAGGGTCCGGTAAGGTAAACCAAAGAATCCGAGCATCATAGATTGTAACCTTCCTAATTATGCAGCAGAGAAATATGAAGGCTTCACTAACATCTGCACTATTTACCATATCCTAATCTAAACACAAATCTCCATAATACAACAACAACATTATCCCAGTGCAGCAAAGGCTCCCACTTACGGTGAGGTAAGGGGGTCGAATTTACGCAAACTTGCACTGTATTAAAGCATAGATAGGTTGTTTTTGGATGACCCATGATGAAAAGTGCATCGAAAATTGCATGGATTGACTGCTGCTTATTAACAAAGAAGCACAGACAATTTAGTGAGCCAATTTGGTTTTTTTCATAATATTTCCAAGCCAAAAAATAGCGAGTCTTTGGCTCCATCGGAAATTATGGGGAAAAAAAGCACAAATCTCCATAAAGCATTATAATTTCTTTCAAGAATCAATCCTAATATTGTGAGAAAAAAAAAAGATGCTTACACAGCTGTGGTCACAGGTATAATCTTACGCGGCCCCCTCTTAGAACTCATGCAACCTACTCTCGATATATAAAGCTTGAGAACTAGCATAGTATGAGTATGTATAAACACCATTTCTCATGCGCCATTTAACCACAATTTTACCCACAGTGAGATTTCATGTCTTCTTTCTTTGTAAAAATTTACGGATTATAAACTACTCCATACAATTTACAGCCCACTATACTTGACCCATATCATTAAATACTCCATTACAATCAACTCAGCCTTCATTCCAAATCAAGCCAAATGTGGTATGGATCCCTTCTATTCTAAGAGTGCAGAATACCATGTACGAGTGAAGAACTTGTACCAAGCCAGTTGATGCATGCGAAATGAATACCATAAACCTAGTTTAATCCACCCGCTATACAAGTCTAGTTACATCTACAATGCTTAAAACTATAAGATGGGGAAAATCAAGAAAGGTTACTACACAAAGAAAGGATTGGAGAAACTACCTCAGAACAAATTCTAACAACTTCTTCAACTTCATCCCCATATATCTCTCTCTTTGACAACTTCTCAATCAGATTAGCCCTAAACTTTTCTGTCTCCTGAATCCACAAATTTTCCAAACAAATATGCAATTAAGTCAGCAAAATACAGACAAACCCACAAACAATCTTACCCACACCCACACACACACACACACACACACAAGTGAGGGCACTTACAACTTCAGCAAATTCAGGAATGGGGTCAGGAAATTTGTACTTAGCAGCCTCATCAGCCCTGCATATGAAATTGGGGTTTCTTGAATTTCTGAGAAAAGGGTATATGTAGAAACAAGACTTAACACCAACATTAGAAGCTGAAACCCAATTTGAGTTGCAACGAAGTGATGGAATTGAAGGATGTAAGGAAGGATTTGATTGAATAACAGACAGAGATTTCAAAGGGAGGAATGTAGATATAGCCAAAGCCATTTCAGTCTACCTTATCTTTTTCTCAGTTTGAATTAACGCTGATTTGTGGCGATGGAGAAATGAAAATATACCCTAATTTTACCTTTATTTTATTGTTGGTTCTTACCCAAAATTGTACACCTAATTTTACTTTTTGAAACTTTTTTTTTTTTTTTTTAAATTTGTTCTTAAATGATTTTATTCAATATGTTTTCATACTAAATTATATTTTTGTAAAACTTTAAATTTGAAAGAGAAAAGTATGAATATTTATGATTAATTTATATTAAAAATCAACCTTGTTAAAAATGATCCTTAAATTGCAAATAGTTCATTTTTGGATGTTTTTGAAGGGCCATTTGCTTGATCTAATAAATGATACCCTCTGTCCAAAGAGTAGGTCTTGTGAAAAATTAATTTTTTCAAAATGTTATGGAAAAATTAGTTTTCAACATTGTTCATTTCTCTTATTAGTTAGGGTTAATGTTTAAAAACTAATTTTTTCTTATGTTATGAAAAAATTAGTTTTTTATAAGATTTTGGCCTGTCCAAAATGATTAATGACCATTTTAAATTTTACGATTATTTTTACAATATTAATTCTTAATAGAAAAAAAAACTATTCATTTTAAAATTTTAATTACCAAATATATACTTCCTTCGTATCATTTTATTTTGCCACATTTGAATTTTGATGCTCAAACGGAAGTGAATTTTGACCAAACATAAAAATCAATTTGATTAAGTTATCCTAATGAAATTAAAAAAAATGTAATTAAGAAATCTCCCTTCTTTTGTAAGCAAATAATATCAATTGCATTAAAAAAGGAAATGACGCTTCTTAATTGTCGAATGCTCATTTCCAAGACAAAAATCATCCCAAATACACAAATATTAACGTACATTTGTCAAAAAGTTGTACAATTGTCAAAAAGTTGTCTGCTACAATGAAAGAGCGTAATACATATCAAAATTAGGAATGATCAAGTCGGATCGGAACCGAAAAATCGAATTGATATCGGATCGAAAAAGCTCAAAATCGGAGCGAAGCGGGGAGAAAATCAAAACTGGACGGACCGGAACCGGGGTTAGGCCGGGCCGGTTAAGGATTACAAAAATGCCAAATCAAACCGGAACCGGAATCGTGAACCGGACGAAATTTTCATGTTTTCCAAAGAACCGACCGGAAAAGCCCTAATCGGAGCAAACGGGGAGAAAACCGAAACCGAACGAACCGGAACCGTGAGAAAACCGGGCCGGTTAAGGGTCACCTCCTCGCCGAACCGAAACCGGCGATTTTCGGCCCAAAATCGAAACCGGACCGATTTTGGCCATCCCTAATCAAAATGTAATATCCAATCCAAAGCGGACTCTCTAACGAATGTATGTCTGAAAAATGACATGAGATGACCAAATGCTTCTACAAGCAAAATTTGGACATGACCTTTCGTAAAATTCTCAC
>JAFEMH010003176.1:22500-205000 GCA_022495995.1 Adenophora triphylla var. japonica | reverse complement strand
TATTATTAAATCTCTTAGTGATCAAGTTTTAGAATTTTATATGATGTTTAAACAAATATTAATGTTTTATCAAAATTCACTATAATTACATTTAAAAGCTAAATGTGTCCAAACAAAATAAGACGAAAGAGTAATGAACTATAAAAAATTCATTTGGGGACAATTTTTTGGTGAATAACTTTCAAAAGAACGTTATTTATAAATTTATTACTTTATAAACTTTGAATTATTGATTTTAGATCAACATATCATCTTCATAAAATCTTACAAATTTGTTATGATGCACTACTAAATACTATTAATAAAAATTTTAAAATTTTACTAAGATAATTAAATGTTTCTAAATTAATTAAATTTTTTTACTAAGATAATTAAATGTTTCTAAATTAATTAAATTTGAATTCAATTGACTATTATAAATTATACTTTTTAACATAAACTAATAATATATGTATGGAATGTATAGTCAACATGCTTATTTGACAAAATTAATCAACATGTATTTATGAAATTATCATAAAGCCATCATAGTCAGCAATGTTAAGAAATTGACTGAAAGTTGGTTTTGTTCGTACTTCACTCTAATTAAATGTTTATACGAGGACATATCTATATAAAATTGAGTTAAGGGGCAAATATTTGCGTCCACCCCCCCAAGTATAGGGGCAAAAATATCATATTTTCGTGCAAATTTAACTCTCTTTTACGCAATCAGTAAAGTCAACATATATTTATTCATTTTCTAAGAGATCCATTTGTAATTCCAACTTGCTTCGCATCTACTCAAGAATTTCTCCATGCAGATTTTCAAACTTTGAGATATATTTTTCATAGAAAATTGATGATACAAAGAAATTGATGAAAACGAGAATTGGTAATGATCCCAAAGCACAAAAAATAATGTTTTTTTTTTTAAATAACAAGATGATAGAAGAGATATATAAGATTTTTTTTTCTCTCTAGGATGGGCACAAGTGAAAGATAGATAGAATATGCAAAACCTGAATTAGAACCGAAGCTCTGATGCCAGATGATGTGAAACTAGACAAGGAAGACTAGACTCACAGTAAAGCACATAATTTATGGATTTATCTAACTATGTTTTGATAGGTGGAACCTTGACATAACGCGTATTAAGACGCAAACCTTGGTATAAGTGTTTTGATGGTGGTGGAACCCCGACCCAATGTCTCTATTTAGAAATGAACCTTAGTATAAGTGAATACGCCACAAACAAGAATGGAAAATCGTTGATAAGTCAAATAAACGAGCGCCACAAGAATCCAATCAATAAACTCAAAAAGAGAATCACTCTCAATGTATCATAAAACTCAACATATCATATCATAACGACTAGGGTCGGCTATTAGCCTACCTGTAACAATCCTTCAAGATTAAGATAAACTAAGTAATAATCATAAGGATAAGTACTATGGATAGAGGTGACCAAACGGTTCAAACCGCTGGTTTCGGTTTCGAACCGGCGGTTCACGGTTCACCCAAGCATTGAATCGAAACCGACCCGATTTAGTCACGGTTCCAGTTTTCGGTTCGAACCGGCCGTACGGTTCCGATTCCGGTTTCGATTTTAAACCGGCAATTTCAAAAAAAAAAATAAAATAAAATAATTGGCTTGGGCGGCTGCCCAAGATGGGCCGAATGGTGTGAGCGATCGCCCAAGTGTCCAGTCTTTCAAAAAAAAAAATTCACTTGGTTTGGGCGGTCGCCCAAGAGAGCCGAATGATATGGGCGGTCGCCCATGTGTACAGATCTTCCAAAAAAAAAAACAGTTAAATTTTTAACAATTTCTGTTAAGTTTTATAAAAAAGTTATTTTTTTTTGCAAAAAGTCATATAAAAACTTAACTTTGGTGAAAAGATGAAATTATGTGAAAAAAATGAAATTATGAAGACTTTGAGTTTGAAACTTTGCAAGTTTGAAATAATATAGAAATTAATTGAGAGAGATTTGAGAGATTGAGATGAGAGAGAGAGAGAGAGAGAGAGATTTGAGAGATTGAGAGAGGAGAGAATGAGAGATTGAGAGAATGAGTAGTGAAAAAAATGAAGAAAGGGGGAGGGTATTTATAGGTTTGAGAGAAAAAGAAAAAAAAAACGTTTTAGGGATCAAAATAAAAAAAAAAACCGTTTTAGGGACCAAAACGGTTAAGAAATTTTTTTTTTTTTACATTTTGGCCACTAAACAGTCAAAATGACCGTTACCTAACGGTCATTAAACAGGCACCGTAGGATCAAGAAATAAACGGCCCAGATCAACTAGCCGTAGCCGGTTCCGGTTCTTGAACCGGCGGTTCCGGTTCCGGTTCCTGAACCGACGGTTCACCGGTTTTTGAATTTACGAATCATAACCGGACCGAAAAACCGCCGGTTCACCGATTCACGGTTCAAACGGTTCGATTTCCCTCCGATTTTGGGCCAATTCGGTTCCGATTCAAATTGCCGATTTGGATCCAGTTGGGCATCTATAACTATGGATAAAGTCAAACTTAATTTAGAATGTGTGAATGTAAACAAATAAAGAAAATGAAGCTAAACAATGATGATAAGAGTCTTAAAAGGTGCTGAAAATCAGTGCAACCCGTCATCAAATTTTATGAGTATAAAAATCTTTATACTCTGATAAAAAAACGACTGCTTTTCAGATTATCGTCCAACACAGAAATTATATTCATAAATAAATACTCTCTCTGTCCCGTTTGAAAGGGCACAAATTTTCTTTTTGAGCGTCCTATTTGAAAGGGCACAACTCAAAAATGGAAAATTTTTTATTACTTTTTTATTTGTGGGACCCACTTGTCATACTCTCACAATAAATACCCATTTGAAAGAACACAAAAATGCCCTTTCGGACGAGACGGAGGAGGAAGTATATGATATAGATATAAAAGTTGCTAAATGTTTGACTTTTAAAATTGATTTCTGATCCCAGGTTTGCATCAACATGCCAGATGCCACCGAACCTGCCCGATATGTACATGCCTGCCCCTTTGTATGTGTTTGTTGTTTGTTCCTTCTTAATTAATGTCTTTTAATTCGTGCGTCACGATGTTAGGGATTTGGGGCCACTTTAATTGTATAGAAATCCTAAATCCTGATTTTTTCTAAAAATAATTCCCTTTTTAAATAATAATTCTCAAAATAACAATTCTTTCAAATTATTGATCAAAATGTCTTTTTTTTAAAACTCGATACTTCGTGTAGCGATTTAAAAAAAAATCACTTAAACTCACTAATTTGTGTAGCAAGTTAAGTATTTTTTTTTACGTAAGCAATTTCGAGAATTTTGCGAAATTTTATTAAAATTTAAATTAGCTAATGTGAATAGCGAATTTAGATTAATTAAATTTGTTTTTATATTAACTTAAACTCGTTAATGGCAATAGCGAATTTAAATTCACTACTATCATTAGCGAATTTACTATAAATCTAGACCAGTTAAATAAAGTCAGTTCACATCTCAACTTTATAACAAAGTTATATCAAAAACCTGTGAATAACTAACACATTTAATTTGTACCAATCAAACACATTTCAACACCTTTACAAACAAACACATTCAACAACACGTAAATTTAACAAAATATCATTAAATGAGTACAACCAGGTCACATAGGAAATGTCTCAAATGTAATCATTTTTTTCCTAGACTTATATGATTTTTCTTTATCGAAATTTATCCCCTCAACTTGCGTAATACACTCACCCTGACCCTGTTTATCGTGGGCTCGTGTGTTATGATGTGACTCACCTTGTACCTCGATCGTTGCCTGAGTCTCGGGAGATGCATCTGTCTGTAATGGAGTCTCAGGAGGTACATCCGTCTGTTGTAATGGAGTCTCGGGAGGTGCATCTATCTGAGTCTCTACCCGAGCTTTCTAGTCCTGCTTCGGCCGTCACTCTTGGTCATCCTCTTGCTCATCCACTAAATGTTGACTGTGCCGCATCTGCGCGACACTCTATTCACGCGACGACGTTGAGGCCGTAGTTGTCTGTGTGGAACAGCCTGGACGCGATCAATTGGTGTCGGGGGTGCTCGAGCATCAAGTCGCTATTGTTGCCGTATATGCGTAAGAGAAGATATAATGAGATGCATCATTTGAATCATAGAGTTATCCACCTCCAACTCCTGGGCGATGCTTCCCTCGTTAATTTCATGCACGCGTTGTAAGTTTTGAACCTGTTAACATCAACATGGCAAGAATATTACTAACTTATTAATAAAATCAATAAAACCTAATATTAAAAGGTTTTTAAAATTATATTCACTTACCAAACCCTCGAAGACACTAGCATGTGATCTGTACTCTATATTCTCTACATGGATCGGGTTCACAGTTAATGTATGTGTGATCTTTTTGAACTAAATCATGTATGGATGGGCGTAATCCGTCACCTACTCACCCAACACACCATTCACCACGCTTTGAGCTCGTGCATTAAATAATGATATTTACTCACTATGTTTTGAATCCCAAGCTACATGTCCTCTACCTCGGCGATCAATACTATGCAAATCTTCTTGTGTGTCACATGGATCGATCGGGGATCGATTGTAACATGCCAAACTGTCTCATAATTCGATCAGGTAGGTGTCATTCTATCTTGTCAAAGCAGATAAGAGGGGCCCTCGTCCTCCATACGGCATGTCCATGCCTGCAATAATCTGGAACAACTCGATCTATATATGGCTGCCAAATAATCTGATCCTCAGTTAGAGACGCTAGTTGATCCCGATAGGCACGTAAGTTATGTACGTTAACATTCAAATACGATAGGGACCCAGTCCACCTGAAAAGATTAAAAAATACAATTTAAACAAATCTAGATAAATATAATATAATTTAAACAAATCAGGTAAATACAATAGAATTTACACAAATCAAAGTGGTTGTAGTTTACATACACCCCAATGTACTGTTGGGTAATTAAGTTCGATTGCACATCCTGATCTCCCCTAACCACTATTGATTGTGTGGGCAACAACCTCTCCCATGTCCAAAGTTGTTTGTATTATAAACAAATCACATAAATACAATATAATTTAAAAACATACATAAAATCAAACATATATCGAAAAATATAATTATCATACCTACATAATAGAGAGAAATCCACTACATTGCGGTGCCGGCAAAGTCGCAGTACCCATTTCCCGATAAAGAAAGGCCAAATCAGCAGTACCCCAACTATAATCATGTATCATCTCGATATCTCTTAGAAGTGGGAGATACATCAACTTCACCTTATTACTAGTGCGATCAAGCATCACAATCGACACGATGGCTGCCAATATATATGCACGTGTATACCTAATGACCAAATCCTGTGTCGCATCTTCTGGAAGCCGACCAAAATGGGGAAACTGACTTAGAAGCCACTTAAGCTTCAACAACCATGCTTATATCTCACTCTCCGGTGGTCTAACACCTAATAACTCCTCACATAAATCGCATCAACCATGAATCAACCTCGTGGTGTCAGAACGAGTAACAGGAAGTCCATCAATCGATAACTCTGACAACATACCCATATCCTCTAAACTAACGGTCATCTCACGAATAGGAAAGTGAAAACTAAAGGTTTACTGACGCAGTCGCTCAACCAACGCTGTAAGCAAACCCCAATCATACGTGATTTTTCCTAACTTATAAACCCCGTAAAATCCTGCTACTACTAGTCTCTCCTGGATCCTCACGTCCAACACTTCCGGTAGAGTCAAACCACGACGAAAAGATAACTTCTCAACATTTCTTCCGGCCCAAATGTATTCAGTTCGATGCTTATTCTGTAATCACAAAACATCTCGTTACAAAGGACCCGAATCGACAAACGGCTCAATAAGCTCTCCATGCTGATGTTCTACATTCATATGTAACACAATAGACAAAATAGATCAAATTTAAAACACATATTTAACAAAAATGTTAACTGAACTAACAAAAAATATAACTGAACTAACGAAAAACCTAACTTAACTAACGAAAAACCTAACTAAATTAACAAAAATTCTAATTAAATCAACAATACCATAGAAATCAAGGATAACTAATTAAGTAAAAAAGAATAACTCATAAATCAATCAATTCAAAAACCATAGGTTGAATCCATTTCAAAAACCCCCAAATCAATCATTTCGAAAATTCTATGTTGAAATAATGCTAAATTGATTCGAAATATAGGAGGGAGTATGAAATCAAGGACTTACACTAGCGAATTTGAAGCCGTTATTGCAAATTACGAGTTATGCTCTCTCTGTTCTTCGTCGTTCCCAGATTCTCCCTCTTTATGTGTAGTTTGTTTGGGTGTGTTGTATGAATTGTGTGTGTGTGTGTGTTATTCGAAAAAAGGGTTCTCTAAATTCGATATTGCCATTAGCGAATCTTTAAGTAAACTCGCTAGTACGAGTAGCGAGTTTACCTATTCATTTAAATTAATTACAACCTTAATTAACTAATAGAAAACTCGATATTCAAAGTAGCGAATTTAAATTTTAATAAAATCACGCAAAATTCTCGAAATTGTTTACGTAAAAAAAGGAAAAAAAAAAAGGAAAACTGAACTCGCTACATGAAGCAGCGAGTTTAAGCGATTTTTTTTTTTTAAATCGCTGCACGAAGTAACGAGTTTCAGAAAAAGAGACATTCTGGTCAATAGTTTGGAAGGCTTGTTATTTTGAAAATTATTATTTTAAAAATGAATTATTTCAGAAAAAAAATCCCTAAATCCTTATAAATAATGTAATTTATATAATATAATTTATGTTACTACAATATATAATTCATATTATTATATTATTTTGACGATAAATGTACCTAATTAAATATGTAACTCGTGTTATTATAAAATATAATTCATTTACCGTAAAAATCGAACTACATACAAACTTTCCGTTGTGTTGATGTTGAAACTGATGAAGGATGACGAGGGAAAATTAATAATTCAAAGTTGAGGCATTTACAAAAAACTACTTTAGAAAGATGGAAATTACAAAAAAAAACACATAAGTTCGAAATTACAAAAAAAAATAAAAAATTTTGCTTTTCTTTTTTATCAGTTTTGGTCAAACAACTGATAATTTAAGTTATCACTTGTTTACAACTGATAACTGAAATTATCAGTTGTTTGAAGCACAAATTACTCTTCAAACAACTGATAATTTCAGTTATCAGTTGTAAACAACTGATAACTGAAATTATCACTTGTTTGAACAACTGATAACATAAATTATCAGTTGTTTGACTATAACTGATAAAAAAAAAAGTTTTTTGTAAAAAATGAAAAAAAAAGTAGTTTTTTGTAATTTCCCATCTTACAATATTTTTTTTTTTTTGTAAATACCATCTTTTTTAGTGAGTTTTTTGTAATAAACCCTTCAAAGTTCCTAATGAAATGATATAATTCAACTTTTTCGAGCACAACAAACATGTCTAAGCCCTCTATTTGCGAGTCTTAACATCATCAACTCTATAAATTATGCGTCCTCGATGAATTCAGTAGATATGTATATGCGAATGTGGCATGAAGTGCAGCTCCAATGGGAAGAACATCTTCATCAATGGTGTAGTGAGGACTATGTGGAGGATGAATAGATCCGGTCCTCTCGTTTCTCACACCAAGAAAAATCAGAGTTCCCGGAATCTCTTCCAAGTAATATGCAAAATCTTCGCTCCCCATGAAAGTATCCGACAATACTCTACTTTCTTCTCCCACAATCATTTTCGAGACTTCTACTACGTGCTTGTATACATTTTCGTCATTTACCACCGGGGGTATCATTGGGTGCTCATTTGTAGAGAATTCGATCTCTGCAGAACACCGATACACTGCTGCCTGCGTTCGTATAATCTGAGATAGATAAACACATAATAAGTTCTTTAAGCACATACTTTTCAGGAAAAAAAAGCTTTTGAGTTTAAAACTTAGAAGGGCAAAATTTTAATTTAATTACCTCCTCTATTCTTGTCCTCACTGCAGAAAAGCTCTTCTTGCTAAATGCTCTATAAGTACCAGCCATTGTAACCGAGTCCGGAATGACATTCAACGAAGCTCCCCCGTCTACCATGGCTACAGAAACAACCTGCAAAACCCCGATTACAATCAAACAAAGAATCCCAACTCCAAAGTTCAAAATCATGATAAAAATGAGTCCAGATCTTCTGTACCACACTTTGTGTACTCCAATTGATCCAACGATTTATATGTTTTATATATTTGGATGACAAAATCATGTTGTAAGTCCTAATGATACTGATTCCTTGAATCCCTAATGGTACATATCATGGTACACAAACTGGTACAGAAAATCTGGTCGCTGATAAAATAAGGAATTAACAATGATACATACCGGAGAATCTAAAGGGTCGGATTCTCTCGAAACAATACTTTGTAAGCTGATTACAGAAGTCGAAGCTGCAACAATGGGATCAATGGATCCATGGAGATGGGCGGCATGACCGCCTTTCCCTTGAATTATGGCCTTAAAACTTCCACAACCAGCTAAAAACTTGCCCGGTCTAGCTGCAACAATGCCAGAAGGATAACGTGTAACAATATGTATTCCGAAAATGGCCTCCACATTATGAAGAATCCTTTCTTTGATCATGTCTCTGGCTCCTTCACCTCGTTCTTCAGCTGGTTGAAATATTAGAACTATTGTTCCCTATATTAAACCAAGATATTATTTTGATTAATGCGAGATAATTGTTGATTTATCTTTTTATATACAGTATGGTTTAAGGAGGATTGATTACCCGTAAATTTTTTTCGAGTTGTTTTAGGATTTTTGCAGCGCCAAGGAGCATAGTGACATGGGCGTCGTGTCCACAAGCGTGCATTTTGCCGTCTACTTTGCTTTTATGCTCCCATTCCACCATTTCCTAATATGACATTGAAGCATGAGTAAAATCAAATGATAAACTAGAGCAACAACATGAAAAAGGCAGAGAGTGATAAAATCCAAGTGTGGAAGAAGAAAAAAAAATTGAGTCACCTGAATGGGAAGAGCATCCATGTCACCTCTTAAAGCAACAAACGGGGGCGCACCGGACCCAATTGTCGCAACCACCCCTGTTTTAGCAACTGGCCATTTGTACGGAACACCCATCTGATCAAGCTCTCGCCTGATCAACGAACTCGTTTCAAATTCCTGGTAAGCAAGCTCTGGGTTCTCGTGAATTACTCTTCTTATTCTCTTCATCCAGTTTATCGTTTCCGGGTCATTAGCCAGACTGATAATTTGGTCTTTTAATGAGGAATTTAGCAACTTTTTTTCATGGGGAGTTTGCAAACAAGTGCAGAAGGGGACGATGATGAAGAGGAGGAGGAAATTTTTGTGGCTCATTTTTGTTTTATGGATTTTAAGGTTTTGATTTTTGATGAAAACTATGGTTAATGTAGAAAAGGGGGAACATGTTTAAAATGATTTTGATTTAGAGAGAGGTAGGTAGGCCTACTAGTTGCATTCAAAGTGGTTTTTTTTTTTTTTTTTTTTTTTTTTTTATTATTATTATTATTATTATTAATCGCTCCATCCTAACATGGATATTTATTTTCTAAAAATATTTGTGTTTAAAAGTTGGACAAATAGCACATTAACACCCTAAGATTGATTTAACAAGGATTGCAGGTTTTGTTCTAATGTTACAATTTTAGCAATTTCGTTCATAATATTTACATTTTGTGGAGAATTTGGTCTTTTTTTAATGGTCATAGATAGATGGAAACTAACAAAATAAACGAAAAATCTAACGAATTTCTTTAAAACTTGCATTTTTTACCCATAAAGTTTAATAATCGTTTATTTTGAATAATAGTATTTCTGTAAAGATATGAATAGTATTTTTTTAAAGATATGAACATTTTTTTTAAATATAAAAAGAATAATTTTTTGAAAAACATAACTATCATTTTTTTCTCTAACAAATTATTATATTTAATTCAATGTATTTTTCCTTTGATGTAATATTTTTATTTATTTATTTTGAAATTAAATCTTAAATAATTCAATATGTAATTTTAAAACATATTTATAATATACTTTAATTAATGTTAATCCAATAGTCTTACTTATTTTCAGTTTTTTTTTATAAAAAATAGATTTTTTTCAGCATTTATTTAGGGTTAACTATTTAACAATCTACACTTTCAAAAATATTTAAATCATGAGAGTTCTAAGGTTTTTAACAAAATGAGGGTAAAAAAACAAATATTGGACTTTATGGGCATGAAATACAATTTTGTAAAAGCTTATTAGATTTTTAGTTCATTTTATTAGCTTCCATCTAAAAAAAAGACCAGTTTCGCCACAAAATGTTAACATTAGGCATTAAATTTCCAAAATTGCAATTTGTGTGAAATTTTGGGGTACTAATGTGCTATTTTCCGTTAAAAGTTTGTTCATTTTAGTGATACTTTTTTTATAATAAATGTTGCTATTAATTTTTTAAGATTTTTTTTTAAAAAAATTATTTATATATTACTTGTATTTCTATCGTACCATAATAAATTCACACTAAAAATATTTCCTTATTATATAGAGAAAGAGAGTGTCTAGATGCAAATTTTTATTGTATTGTATTCTCTACTAATGTCTTTCCTTTTTGGTCCCCTAACCTTATTAATTTTAATTAGAAAAAGAGAGTATCTAGATGCAATTTTTTAAATGTTATGTCTCATAATGAAATGTTTGTTTTTGTTTTTGTTCATTTCATATAAATATCATATTTTTAAATTTAGAAATATTTTTAGTACGACTTTATTATAATTCAAATATATACAAACAAATAAATTATATTTTAAAAAAAAGTTGACAAATCAACCATGATACATAATGGAGTAGGTCTGCTGAGAAACGCGTTTCTCCATAACTATGGAGAAACGCGTTTTTAATAGCCGGTTATACGCTTTGATAACCGTAAGAAAATTTCTCGATATCGGCCTTCAAAGGGTTCGGATATCCAGAAGTTGGAACGGATATCCAAGCCTTTGGGCTGATATCCGTAAAAATAGATTTGAAGCCAAATCCAAGGCCAAGACCAGAATTGCTTATTGAAGGTTTCGGATATCCGTAAACCTTCAAATGTATATCCGTAAAACCATCAAATGAATATCCGTAAAACATTTTGAAAGTTTCGGATATCATTTTGAAGGTTTCGGATATCACTTTCATAAGCTTCGGATATCCTTTCAAAGGGTTTCGATATCCGAACCTTTCGAGATCGATATCCGTAAGCAACCATGGGACAAGGTCATGGCCAATACAAAAAGTTTCTGGATATCCTTTCAAAAGGTTCTGGATACCCGTAACCCGTTTCTCCATAACTTATGAAAAAACGCGTTTCTCCCTAGATTTTACGTACATAATGAGACCGATGAAGAGTTTCAATCAATGCCTTAAAAAGATAAAATTGTTTTAAAAACGTAATTTCACGATATTCAACGACATTTTAGTTATGTTTTTCAGATTTATCCCTAACCTTTATTCACTAAACCTTTAATATTCTTTGACAATAAACTTCAATCAACATTAAACAAAAAAAAAATAGTATTTTAATATATTTCTTAATACATGTGATTTACGCTAAATCGGCATCTATATATATATAAAAGTTGAAGTGCATAGAACACTTCTACAAACCCATTTTCCTGATAAAATAAGGAGACTCAAAAGTATATTATGTATTATTTTTGTCTCTAAAGTTTACATAAGCTAGAGACTCATATTTATATTCTAAACATATAATCCTAATTCTAATATGATTCTAACAAATCTCTCCTTATTTTAATAGTAAATACTTCTAATTGGAAATACTTCTAACTAAGATAACTTTCTTAATTTGGCTCAATACTAACTTAGGTAATTAAATATTTTTTTTTCTTGAGAATATCTCTCAAATATAATGTGAAGATATTGTGATATCTTCACAATATCTCAACTCCCTCCCCCATCAAGTTGGAGGATCTACATCGTAGACATCCAACTTGCCAAATAAAAATTAAAACATTTAAAAAAAATTCTTTCACTCCGACATGCAGCATCGTTTTTATATTGGACGACACTCAATCGTCGTTTTAATAGTGAACGATACTCGATCATTGTTTTTATAGTGAACGACACTCAATCATCATTTTTATAGTGGACGACACTCAATCATCATTTTTATAGTGGACGACACTCAATTATTGTTTTTATAGTGGACGACACTCAATAATTGTTTCTTCAAGGGATAGTGACAGTGGTTTATTCAAAGGGATAAAGCAACAACCGAAACCTGGGTTTTCGTTGCGGAAGCGAATTGGGCAATCATGGAGTAGACATTAAAGATAAGTTCACCATGTCACAATTCTCCCCATTAAAGAAAATGTGACAATGGTTATTCAAAAGTATAGAAACATGATTTTAAGTTTGAAACCATGCTCTGATACCATGTTAAAATAAGGAGATCCCAAAATATAATATGTATTATTTCTGTCTCTAAAGTTTACATAAGCTAGAGACTCATATTTATACTCAAAACATATAGTCCTAATTCTAATAGGATTCTAACAAATCTCTCCTTATTCTAATAGTAAATACTTCTAATTGAAAATACTTCTAACTAAGATAACTTTCCTAATTTGGCTCAATACCAATTTAGGTAACTAAATATTTTCTTTTCTTGAAAATATCTCTCAAATATAATGTGAAGATATTGTGATATCTTCACAATATCTCAACTTAGGTATCTCAAATCGACATCTATATATATATATATATATAAAGGTTGAAGTGCATAAAACACTTCAACAAGCCCATTTTCTCTCCAAACCATGGATGGTTCTAGAATATTAGTTTGTTTCAAATCAACTAATCAAGAAAATAATTAATGTCTTTAAATTAACCTAATTACCCTTTTCTTTCCCATATCAATTAAATACAAATGAAGTATTACTTCTTTCTTTTAGTCACTATACCTAAACCCATTTTTCACAAATTCATAAATATCATTGCTTTGCAAACTTTTAGTTGTGCAAGTAAAAATGAAATATGACAAAAAAAAATAATGGTAAAAATACATTTAGAAAAATATTTTGGGACAAAAAAGATAATTTATCTTGGACATGAAATTCTTTCATTTAATAAAATGACATTTTCGAATTAATATAAATTTTAAAATTCTATCTTGGATACAAATTGTATACTATTAGTATTCTTAGGTTTTAAAATTATAAAAAATGTTTTATTCTTAAAATAATATAAAAATAATTAATTTTGTATAACTTTTTTATTATATTTCAATCAAATAGATTTTTAGGTTTAAAACACAAAACTTAATTAGTTACACATATTTGTTTGTTTGTTTTTTGTCTAAATATATATATATGTTTAACTTTATAAGTTTTTTTTTTAAATGGTTATTGATTATGTATAACAATGATATTTATATATTTTTATTATTTTTTTCTTAATTGTTGAGTTTCTTTTAAATGAAATAGTTATTGATTATTTTTAGGAATCTGTAATATTAATATTTTCTTAAATCATTTTTTATTTTTATAAAAACATTTTTTCCTTTTCTTCATTAATTTCTTCAAACTAAGTATTTTTTTAGCTAATAGGTATAATGTATTTTAATTTTTAAAAATAGACTTGAAATCTTATTTATCCACCTTTTTAACACAACTTTTGAGTTTATTATTGATAATCTATTTGTTAATTAAAACTCCAAGAAAAGAATAAAATAAAAAAAATGAGATTTTACTTTTTAGTTTCTTATTGAATCATCTTCTTAAAGAGTAATATAAATTTTAGTTTCAATTAGTGTTATTTATGTGAACTTCCACAAATGCCAAAAACTTGTAAAAAATGCGTTTTTTTCAAGCTTAGAAAAAAACGTGTTTTTAGAAGACGTCGACTCTTCCCTCGCTTGCGGCGCCCAAGTTTACCTTCGGCGACGCGCTACCCACCTGATCTTCTTCCTCCTCCGACAGCCATCTCCACCGGCCCGTCCGCCATCATCTCCTTCCTCTCCATTATTGTCAGCGACTGCAAAAGAAGCTCGGATCTTTATTCCTCTTCAAACAACCATTATCCAAATTTGGATATGAATTTTGAGGGAATTGATTGATTCAAAACTTGAATTTAGCTATGGATTTTGTGAATTGAAGGTTGATGGGTAAGATAGTGGGGTACTGGGGTTGGGGATATACAATTTGTTTTGGTTCATGGAGGTAGTGATGATATTTTGATTCGTGAGTTCATCGCAGCAAGAGGCCTTTTTCCTCTTTACCTAAGTTTGGATCATAGATTCCCCTTTTACGATAATGCATTTGATTTGATTCGTGCTGCAAATGGACTGGATGTTGGAGGTCGAGCTGAAAAATTGGAGTTCTTGATGTTTGATATTGATCGGATTTTGGCGATGGTGGTTTGATGGACTGGGTAATTAGATGCCAGTGCATGTGTTTATGAGTGCCAGTTCATGTGTTTTCGAGTGCCAGTACATGCTAATTCGAGTGCCAGTGCATGAAGAAGATGATCGGAGATGGAGTGCCAGTGCATTTTAATTCGAGTGCCAGTACATGTTAATTTGAATGCCAGTCCATGTTTTTTTGAATGCCAGTATAAAGAATATTAATGCCAGTGCAGAAAAAATCAGATGGGAATTTGAGTGCCAGTGTATGTGTATTTGAGTGCCAGTTTACGTGATTTTGAATGCCAGTCCATGTTTTTTTGAATGCCAGTGCTTGTGTTTTTGAGAGCCAGCAAAAATATTAGTGTAACAAAGTGCCAGTGTTAGTGGAACAGAGTGCCAGTGTGAAGAGTGCCGGTTCATGTATATAAAAGTGTCCGTGTAAAAGTGCCAGTGCCAGTTTACACTGGCATTTTGTTAAATTGGTACTGACACTTTTTTCACTGGCATTTTGTTACACATGCACTGGCACTTTATCACACTGGCACTTTGTTAAACAGGCACTGACATAAACGGGGAACCCAAAACACGTTTTTCCTAAGTGACAGGAAAAATGCGTTTTTCATAAAACCAACTCTTCACAAATAAAAAAACTGGTAAACAAAAATTATAAGTAAGGATTTTCAAAAATTGGGATAATTAATTTGCATTGAAAATTTAAGTTGATTTTTTGGGGGTTATAAATTATCTTTTTGTTGCTAAAACAATAAATAAATGGTTTCTTAACTATTTCAAAATATTTTTCTAAAAAAATTATTTTATATTAATTTTTTTAAATAAAAACTATAAGATAATTTTTTTAAAAGAAAACTATTTTATAATATTGGTTAGAAAATACGTATATTACTTTATAAGATTATACAAAAAAAAAAAAAACTATTTTTAAAAGACACAGATTAATGAAAAAAAAACAGAGTTGTTGATAATACTAATTACTCATAAATGAGATAATTATTTATATTTAATAATAGTCATGCAAATAAAATATGATAATTACAGTAACTATTATTATTTAATTCATGTTATTTATTAAAGTTTTCTAGTCGTGTGTTTAACTCACAAATGTTATACTAGTTGATTTATAGTTGATTCATAAAGGAACAGGAACAGAGGGTGTACATTTATTGCACATATTGCCGTTTTTACCACTAGAGCAAATGTACACGTGCGTTTTTTCCATCTTTATATCAGCCAATACCTTAGCAGTTAGCACTACATTATGGTAGGGAAATGGAAAAAAAAAAATTACTACCTCTACCTCGTCCAAGACTCAAAACGAATGATCAAAAAATTTATAAATTTATTTTTATAAAAAAGCAAATTTAGTCATTTATTTTGGATTACAGGAAATTTTAGCTGATTAATGTAATGCTTTAATGAGTTATTACTTTCAATCAAACTATATTTGAATTGTTTTGAAATGAACAAACTAATTTTGATATTCGGCGGTTCATTAGTTATCGTATTGATCTAGACCATAGACCATGAACTATGCCCGAACGAATTAATTTTGATATTCGGCGGTTCCTTAGTTATCGTATTGATCTGGACCAGACCATGAACCATGCCGGAATCCGGATATTGGTTGGAAAATTTTGAATGTTCGATCAATTATTACTGGAAAATATATTTTTTGACACCCCTCCATTTTACAAAATATTAATATAGACCTCCCGTTTATAAGTTTATAAATACTCCCTCTGTCCCACGTGAATGAAAACTTATTTCTATTTTGGTCCGTCCCACGTGAATGCAAACTGCCCAAAATGGAAACAAATTTATTATTTTATATTCACCCTACCCCACCCACCCATTCTCTCTCTTCATTTTCCACCATACAATTTATTCAACCAACCTACTATTAACTCCACTCATTCTCTCTCTTCATTTCCTACCACACATTTTCATTATCTTAATAATATTTCTTAATTATTGTGCCCGAAAAAATGATTTACATTCACGTGGGACGGAGGGAGTATATTTTTTGACACCCCAAAATTGGAGGAAATGAGCAAAACTCGCTCACTCGACGTTGCATGGAACCCCGAAAAAGTCAACAGTGTTTCAAAGTAAAGGAGAGCCATTAAGTCAAAACAACTTCCCCCCTTCCCCTTAAATCTCTCCCATCCAAACAATGGCAAAAAAAACACCTCCACTAATCTACAACCAAACCCCACAATTTTTCCAATTAGGCCACCCAACCCCCATATCTTTGTTTCCATTCCTCCCCAAAGAGAAGAAAGTAAAACAATGGCAACAACAAATCTTCTTCCCCTCCTCCTCTTCCTCATCCTCTTCCTAGCATCACTTTCTCCAACACAATCAAAACTCACCCTTGATTACTACAACAAAACATGCCCTAAATTCCACCAAATTATGCAAGAAGTAATCATCGACAAGCAACTCGAGTTCCCCACCACCGCCGCCGGCACCCTCCGCCTCTTCTTCCACGACTGCATGGTCGAAGGATGTGATGCCTCCCTCCTCATCACCTCCAACGCCTTCAACATCGCTGAACGTGACTCCGATCTCGACAAAAGCCTCCCTGGAGACGCCTATGACATCATCACCCGAGCCAAAACCGCCCTCGAGCTCGAGTGCCCCGGTATTGTCTCGTGCTCGGACATACTCGCGGTGGCTACACGTAACCTAGTAAAAATGGTTGGTGGGCCCTACTACACCGTCCGGTTAGGGAGAAAAGACGGTTTCGCCTCTAATGCCTCGGATGTCGAAGGCCACCTTGGCCGGCCTAACATGACATTAACTCAATTAATCTCCATGTTTGAGTCTAAAGGGTTTAGCACACAAGAAATGGTGACATTAGTAGGAGCACATACTATTGGTTTCTCCCATTGTTCAGAATTTAGCAACAGAATTTTCAACTTTAGCAAGAAGTCACCTGTGGACCCCACGATGAACCCTAAATACGCGGAAGCTTTACGCAAACTATGTGCAAATTACACTGAAGAACACGGGTTATCAGCTTACAATGACGTGATGACACCTGGCAAGTTTGATAATATGTACTACTCGAACCTGCAGAAAGGGCTGGGGTTGTTGGCGTCAGACCAAGCCATGGCGTCAGACCCTAGAACGAAGCCTTTTGTGGATCTTTATGCAGAAAACGAGACAGCTTTCTTCGAACAATTTGCAAAAACAATGCAGAAAGTTAGTATTCACGGGATTAAAACGGGAAAGCATGGAGAGGTAAGGCACAGATGTGACGCTTTCAACACCTTACACACTGACAAGAACTAAAGGTGGTCTGGTATTTTGTGGCCTAAGGCAGAGTCAAAAGATATTGTTCATGCAAGTAAATAGGCAGCAAAAAATATACATATAAGGACTTTTTTTTTTCTTTTTCTGCTTGCAATACCTATCTTCTAGCCTTAACTACAGAGTAATGGGGGGCAGAAACGGTATTTCACAGGAGATCTTTTGAGATATTAATCAATGTATTATCTTGTTCTTCTATGCTTACGATTCTTACTCAAAACCAGAAATTAAGATGGAATGAAGCAAATATATTAAGTTATGAATGCTTAGAAAAAAAGAAAAAAAAAACTACCAAACACAGATATTTACATAGATTGACTGTGATTAGAGTAGCACATGTCAAATGAAATGCTCGAAGATGTGCAAAGAATACACTAAAAGAAGGTATTACTAGAAAAAAAAAGATATGCACTTTACATTTACTCGTATGGAATACAGAAAAGTAACATAAATTAGGTGCTGCAGTAAGGGGAAAAAAAAAAGATTTTTTACAATACAACGAGTTCCAGGCTTTACATGGCTCACCTTTCCAAGACATTTAGCCCATTTCCTGAAACCATGGTGCACGAACCACTTTTAAAAAAGGGCACATGTACGATTGAACGAGTTCTGCAATAAATTTAAATGCGCAGAGATGGTAGATTCTTTGCCCCAAGGATAGTAGCTGATTCAAGCTTTCACATTCTTCATGACAATTACATGGTAAAATGCAATATTAGAAAATTTTGTCTTTACTTTTACGTACCATGTTCAACAAGGCTTCCTCTTGTCGACCTTTAAGCGAATATTGAACCATTTCTTCTTCTTTGACCGGTCTTTCATTGAAGGCTTCCTTTCTTTTACTTGGTGGTTGTCTTCTGTGGCATCCTTTGATGAATCCCGACTTTTGCTCTTACTTCTACTACGTTTCATTGGCGAAGCTGTTGTGTAAGATGCATGTATTTCATTTCTGTGCTTAAGAAGCTCGTCAATCTGCAAAATTACAGATAAAAATTGGGCAAAAAACTTGAAATATTTCAAATTAGACAAAAACACATGTTTATCTATTTTCCCTAATCTCCCCTATAGTTTCAAACCCACTTTCCCAAATTAAGGAATAGGATTATCATGTCTTTTTCTTCTCTTCTTTTTTCCGTGTGAATCCGCAATTTTATGTGCCCGTGTGAGTTTGTACATAGTGTGTGCTTGTGTGCTATTAATTGTTGGGATTGGAGCCAAAACCAAGGAGAGGATCAAAACCATGGAGGAGCAGAAATTTCAGAGCGGACTGTGGTGATGGGCGACCGCCCATAGAGGAGGTGGGCGACCGCCCATAGAGGCAGTTTGTGGCAGACGGATTTTTTGTGCAGTGGCGTGTAAGGAAGTGGAATTAATTTTGGTAACAAATTGATTCCTAATTTATGTGATACTCCTTCCATGTCAAGGACTCCGGGTGAATCAGGTTTTGATTAGGAATAGGTTTTGTATCCCTATAAATACATTGTGACTACCACCATAATATTTGTACCAAAGAGGGGAAAAGTTAGGATATCAAGGAGAGCCACAAAATAGTATCTAGGAGGGGGCCGGGGGCTGGGGAGAGCCATGGGGCGATCCTACAACCCGGCCATGACTGTGTTATTTTGTGTGTTCTTGGGGAGGTGAGATAATGTATATGAGAGATTGCTCATGGAGAGTTACTATGCTAGATCTGTGTGAGTGCATATGTAAAGTTGTAATCCTTCATATATTATTATAGTGATGTCCTGGCTTGGTGCCTCCGGATGTAGTTCACGAGTTGGTGAATGAACCGGGTTAACAAATTATCGGTGTTCTTGTTCTTGTTCTTTCATATTATTATGTGTTGATTTTATTTTCTTCATGTTGATGACTGCTAGTATGGGCTAGTGGATGCGGTGATCCCCCCAATTTCACAACAACTGGTATCAGAGCCTGGTTCGAGATCTAGGAGAGATCCAAGGTGAAGAAAAGAGACAATGATTTTTGTGCGCATTCTTCGTGTGGAAGACGTGCAGGGATTTGAGAGCTTCTAGGGTTTATGGTCAAGCATGACTCGCGCCAAATAGGTCTACGATCGTGCGGAAGACTCGGTAAGTCCGAAGAGTTCGTTTGTTTCTTATTGAGATCTGCAGAAATTCGAGGTGGAATTTTGGAGATGCAGAGATCAGAGATGTTCAAGGGTTTTTGGGGCAGTCCGGTTGATTGGAGAAAAAATATGAAAGAAAAGGAGGAAATTCGGGGAAGACTTTGCAGGGTGATGGGCGACCGCCCGAGGGTGTTGGGCGACCGCCCGGGAGGACGTAAAGTTTGGCTCGTGGAAATTTCATCTCGGGCGACCGCACGTGAGTTGGTGGGCGACCGCCCACGTCTTCGGGGAATTTTTTGCAGCAGATTTTTGTTTCCTATTGTGGTACAATTTCTTCGTGCAAAGGTGAAGTGGTATAAGCCGGTTGGACCACGCGGGAAGAGGAGGACTTCTCGCAAAAGCGACGGATGAGGGTAAGGAGGATGTTGTACTCTACCGACAACATCAATTTCGTTCGGGTGGGAGCAAGAGGCTTGGGGGCCGGCTGTTGGTGTAAAAAGGAGAGACATCGATAAACGGTGTGTTAGGGTGGAGAGGTGGCCAACGCGTGTAGGCGGTCCGGCCAGGAGACACCTACAAGTACCTAACAAGAGAGCGAGAAAAGGAACCACGAGGAGACAATGCAAGAAGCAAGGTGTGTCCAGGAGTTTCATGGGAGCATTGCGAGGGAGTGGATCTAAGAGGGAGAAGGCGAAGTTAGTCTTGCAAATAAATCAAGGTAGAAGTTGATTTGGGGAGGCAAGAAGGATCTAACACGGGGAGATTGAAGCGTCGCTTGGTTTCAATTCGCCTTATTACTTGGGCGTGGTGGCTCATGGTGGAGGAGCGTGGTGGCTCAACATGGTGGGGAAAATATTTGGTGGATCATTCTCAAAGTGGGAGTATGATGGGAGCATGTCACAATGGTGGTTTATGTCTCGGGTGGGAGATTGTTGGGATTGAGCCAAAACCAAGGAGAGGATCAAAACCGTGGAGGAGCGAGAAATTTCAGAGCGGGATGCGGTGATGGGCGACCGCCCGTAGAGGAGGTGGGCGACCGCCCGCTAGAGGCGGTTGTGGCAGACGGATTTTTTTTTTGTGCAGTGGCGTGTAAGGAAGTGGAATTAATTTTGGTAACAAATTGATTCCTAATTTATGTGATACTCCTTCCATGTCAAGGACTCCGGGTGAATCAGGTTTTGATTAGGAATAGGTTTTGTATCCCTATAAATACATTGTGACTACCACCATAATATTTGTACCAAAGAGGGGAAAAGTTAGGATATCAAGGAGAGCCACAAAATAGTATCTAGGAGGGGGCCGGGGGCCTAGGAGAGCCATGGGGGCGATCCTACAACCCGGCCATGACTGTGTTATTTTGTGTGTTCTTGGGGAGGTGAGATAATGTATATGAGAGATTGCTCATGGAGAGTTACTATGCTAGATCTGTGTGAGTGCATATGTAAAGTTGTAATCCTTCATATATTATTATAGTGATGTCCTGGCTTGGTGCCTCCGGATGTAGTTCACGAGTTGGTGAATGAACCGGGTTAACAAATTATCGGTGTTCTTGTTCTTGTTCTTTCATATTATTATGTGTTGATTTTATTTTCTTCATGTTGATGACTGCTAGTATGGGCTAGTGGATGCGGTGATCCCCCCAATTTCACAACATTAATGCCCGAGTGTACAAACAGTGCTGTGCACGTGAAAAATAAATATCTTTCTAGCAAACTAACCGCTTGCATTTCTTTGGTATATCTACTTGTCATCTCTGTAAATTGGGCTAGAACCTGTCAATTGACAAGAGAGAATATAAGCACACACGAGATTTCTCGTAAAGAAACAGGGGACATGTGTTGAAGGCCACACCTCTCTGTATTCAGTTTCAAACTTCGAAATTTCCACCCTTTTAGTCAAAATCTGAGCTTCAACAGCCCTTAGGTTCTCCTTTTCTTCTGAAAAAGAAGCGGCACAAAGAACTTCGACGGTGTAGCTTATGCTTTTGAAAAAATTATCACCTACAAAAGTATGTCAAAAGTGTCGTACTTAGCTCCGTTTCATATTTTGTTTTTTAACTGGCAAATATGCATGGAACATAACTCGATACAAGTCAATGAACAAACCGTAAACAGCAAATACATGGTTTCCAGCTTTTAATTCAGTTAATTCACATGGTTGGAATCCTTCCAGTTTTTTAAAGAAAGCAGTGTCCGGATCCTTTACGGCTGCCATCTTGGGCCCACCCAGCAAGAAAAAAAAATGATTAGTTGGGTTCAGTGATAACCAACATAAAATCGGGTCTAAGCAAATGGACTCACTGAGTTGGCTGTTTGATCCAATCTATATACTGGGAAACCTAAAAAGTACATCCCAGCAGATGTCACCTTTCCAGTTTTTGCACTGTCCTCCTACATCCAAAACATGCAAAACAAACAGCAAGCTACAAAAGTAATATCTCCACAATGAGGTCTAGGAGAGTGCTGAACGGTAAATATCTGTACCTGCAGGGCAAGATTCAATCCACCATTTTCTTCCTGGTCAAAATATAACAGCTGCAAAAATGGAAGGACTATTAATAAGGTTGGTCGGAGGTCATGGATTGAACAAAAATAGGAAGGATATTGGAGCAGTTAAAAAAAAAAAAAGATATTTAAAACAGTGTAGCCATATTTTTTTTAAACTTGGGTTTAGTGATAGTCCTTCCTATAGACTGAACCATTGAAATGATATACGGACCATCACGAACAAGTCATTTTTAACTTTACCTCTATATTTTTGACAGATAGTAAGGCATTATAAGTTTACAGAATAATTAAACAAAAAACAATTTACAGCATATACAAGAAGCTTAGAAGCGCTAGAGGTTTACAAACCTTGAACTTGCTCTTGTCTGCTGATTGCACTCGGCAAACTAATCCAGCCTGCGCTTCCTTCTCTGTTATTGTAACAGAATAGAAGTGAGCACATTGCTTTTCAACCTGTTAAGAAAGGGAAAAGAACCTTATCAAACAGATCATAAAATAAATAAAAGCAGAAGCAATGGAGATAGTTTCCAACCTTTCTGATTACGGGCTGTCCTAGAGAAAGAGGACAGATAGTTACCATTCCATTTAGAGCCTCTTCCAATAGAGAGGCAGAAACAGTGGTTTTTATTGGCACTCCAAGTTTACTGTTCATGAGACACAATATCGACAAATGGAGAAGAGCTCAACTTCATGGGCATAAGCTATGAAATGAAAGTAGAAGTTTTATATGAAAAACTGGAGAACGAATGAAAATCACTGAGCTTGACTCAGAAGTACCTAAAAATAGCTGCAAACATGGTATTCACAGCTCCCAAACTCGAAAGATCTAGCTCCAAATCTTGGTTTTCAGATTCAACAGCCTGCATGAAGGACTAGGCTCAAACTAATCTTTCGAATACGACAACAGTAACAACAACAAAGCCTAAGACCCAAAATGATTTGGGGTCGGCTAACGTGAATCATCCATCATATGGACTTGTCAATGAAAAAAGGGAATTTGCCCCATAAGTTTCTTTTGGAACAAATCACTTTCCACTAAGTTCCTCATTGTATTAAAATGCCCCATAAGTTCTCATGTTGTATTATGTATAATACAACATTTAGTTATGCAGTAGTTTAAAATCATAATACTGCATCCGCACCACCGCCTCCGCCACAGCCCAGCTCCGCCGCTGCCGTCTGCTATCGTCGCATGCCGGAATCCGGTCAATTTTCACCGGAATCCGGCAATTTTGGCCGGAATCCGGCCGCCGATCGCCGGAATTCGGTCGCCGGAGGTCGGAATCTGGTCGCCGGTCCATGGGCTTCGGACTCCGGGCACCGGCGGCCGCCGGAATGCAGTATTATGGCCTTAATTGATGTTGTCTTTTCAAAACATAATACAACATCATAATACAACATGGGGAAGAAATTTATCGGGCATTATGAAACTTTTTTAGAACTAATCGGACATAGTCCCATGAAAAAATGAAATCCGCATTCTAACCTCCGAGGTAAATTCATAATCAACCCTAAAAGGAAAGATTGGCTCAAAAATAACTCACCTCGAACCCAGCACTGTCAAACTGGCGCCGTTTATCCGGATCTGATAAAATAGTATAGGAAAAAGTGACCTCCTGAAACATATCGGCAGCTTTGGGGTCATTTGCGTTTTTGTCAGGGTGGTACCTAAAATAGGAAATCAAAAATACTAATGAATTCACTTGCCACTAGAAAGACCAATAAACATATATTCCGTATGAGCACACACTCACACAGACATACAAATCCGGAGAGAAAACTATATTGCTTGACACAACATGAGGTTATAGTTCTTGCATTGTAAAATCCATTAGATGTCAAGATTCAAGACATTGTAGTTGTATCCAGAAAGCGTCAGTACATATCAAATCCTATATGAAATTTCCGTTATGTTGAAAGCCTGACTCTAGAAACAAAACCGTGAATCATTGACCTGTTTATATAATAAAGACAAGCACATCTTTGAATTCTTACTATCATAGAGAAATATAAGCTTGTCGTTGTCAACGCCTTAACAAGAGGTCTTTTGTAATCCTTGTGACCTAATAACCCCCCCCCCCCCGTCCCATAATGATTGTCTCATTTGACTATTCAAACATTTTAGCAACCTATTTTCATTTCCATTACTAACCTTAATGAGGCTTAATTATTACTCTATTACTCCCTCTTCTTCCTTGGTTGTCTCTCATCCTCTCTTTTCTCCTTCTTCTTCCTTGGTTGGCAATTTTGAAAATACAATGATTTTAACCTAACAATTTTGGAAATGAGACTATCTTTTGAGACAAACAAAAATGACAAGTGGGAAAATCTTAATGGGACGGAGGGAGTATAACCTTGGCAATCTCGAGAAGTACAAGATTCAAAGTTTCCAACCAGTATGTGCTAGTTAACATTTCTACTTAAGATGATGCCAAGCGAGAACAGACTGTCGTAAGAATGTAAAAGGACAAGGGAGAAAAACAAAGAAAACATGTCTGCATTGCATTCTTCTATAACGAGTATAAGAAACTGAATGAAATGCTAAAAGGTGACACCTTTGGAATTTATTAGGCTCTACAGAGAAAGGTTTCACATTCCTAAAGTTCAACTCTCCGTCAATTAGGATTTTAAGAGTGTCCGATTGCCACTTGTTAAGAAGACCCTAGTATGAAAAGTAATACCCTGCATGCCTTTTCCAAGGTGAGTATCCTAAATTTTTACTCCCAAAGGTTAAAATCCAAGCTGAAATCACAACTAGCACAAGAAGCAGAATAATCGGACTGTCACTCCAACAAAGCTACCTTCCTTCACACAGCATTAAAGTAGGTTCATTTTCTTTATACAAAATGATTTCCCACTCCAATCAAAAGAAATAAACAAACCTAAATGATCTTCAGTACAAAATAAAAAAGGTTTGTCAATTCACATAATTAAGAGCGTGAAAAAATTAATTAGAATTTTGAACTGTCAGATACAATAAGAACTAATTACTCAACGTCCAAATAAATCACACCACTGGTTAATTCAATCAGCATAAAAAGTTCAATAATTTGCAGTAAGCAGCACATTAAGTCAAAAAAAAAAAAAAAAAAAAAAAAAAAAAAACAATAAATATACTCGTATTAAATTAAAAGGAAGAAATTACTTCAAAGCCATTTTACGGTAAGCGCTTTTGATTTCTTGATCCGTGGAGTTACGCAAGACGCCAAGAACCTCATAAGGATCTCTCCTTTGTTGCTTTGCCTCTTCATTCTTCTCCGATTTTGACTTGTGAGCCGGCATTTTCAAACAAATTTAACACCCGGCTCACAAAAAACCCTAGAAATTGCTCAGAAATGGGTTTTTACATAAGCTGAAGAATCTGAACCAAAATCTCAAGAACTTATTCAGGGAAAATATTTTGATTGGAGAAAGCGGGGGAGCTTTGCAGGAGGAGAAGATTACGGCGAGGTAAGTGAGTTGGCGGGTTGACACCACCAATGCTGGAGGAGCGAGAAGATAATTAGAGAGAGAAAGTTAAGAGAGAGAAAATGAGAAGAGAGGAAATGGAGGGGAAATTAGTTGGAAATTTTACCAATTTGTTAAGGTTTGATCAATTGCAATAAGACCCCTGAGTTTTAAGTATACGTATTACTTGCTCCATCTCTAAATAAATTTCCAAACCACGGTCATGGTTTGGTTCGAATCGCGGTTTGATTTTGCAGTTCGAACCTCGGTTTAAACCACAATTCAAACCACGGTTCAAACCATGAAATAAAATATTGCTTAAACCATTAATTAGAACATGGTTTCAAACTACACAATTTATTGTCATGTTTGTTTGAATTTTTCAAACATAACATACATAAAAGATTCAGTATTTAAACAAAACTTGAAATTGTGATTAAATGTTTATGATAACAACATACCATTTGGTTACTTGTAATGTTATGCGCTAAATAGTGAATTAACATTATTACAAGAAGATTAACCAAAAGAAAAAAGAGTTACGGGCTAAAACCCATTAATAGAATTAGGAATTTTCAAATATAAATATAAGGTGAAAATGAAAGATATACATATCTACGGTTAATATTGAATGATTTGGTGGTTTGGTTTATTGGTTAGGTTTGGTGGTTCGATCTCACGGTCTCGAATCGTGGTTTAGGGGTCCAAATCGCAGACCAAACTGAACCACACGGTTTGATAATTATAGAAACCGAACCAAACCACTATTGCTTGAAAATTGAACTAAACCGCATGGTTTGATTTGGATCGATTTCGAACCACAGTTTGAACCGAACCATTTACACCCCTAATAATATCGACTCTATCGGAGTACATTTTAGTCAAAAATCTTTTGACAAAGATTTTCATCTAGATTTAATTTATTTCTATTATAGCTCATTGAAACATTATCTAATAAAAACTTGGAACCATTCCCATTCATAGTTGTCTTAAGATGTTCGTGTATTTGGAGTGTTAGGTATTCATTAAATCAAATACATGAACATATGGTGCAATGTCAATTTTTTTTTTTTGTAATTATTCACATTTCAAATAAGTTACAACAATATAACTTAGATTCAAATATTTTACTCTCTTTTTCTCAAAATATTTTTTTTTACTCTCTTTTTCCTAAGTTGAGTGGCACGCCTAAAATGGCAAATTGTCCTATGTCGGATGGGATGGAGGGAGTAGAACATTTTCATTTTAAGATATTTTAGAAAGTGTATGGTTTGTAGTGGAACACCCTAAAGGAAAAGTGTATTTTTTTAGTGGGATGGGGGGGGGGAGTATAAATTAATACATTTACTGTCCTCATTATATTTTTATAGATGTATAATATACAAGTATATAATAAAAATGAAAATTTAAAGGTTTTTTTTATTAAAATTAGGCAGTTATTTTGAGATAAAATGTTATATAAAATTGACAGTCGTATAATGCCATTTTATTACATACATGTAGTTGGAGTGAACATCTGTTAAAGTAAAAGGGTCTAGATAGTATATTTTGAGTGTCATGATGTGCTACTATGCAAAATTAAGGAGGTTAAGTGTAAAAGTAGCGTATGTAAACATTCAAATATAAAGGTGTATTGGGCATGGGCCGCGTGCTGTATTATTAAAATTACACTAATTTGTACCTAATGGGCCTTGGCCCAGTGATATAATATTGGCCTTTTCCGTAGGATAGGTCACCAGTTCGATTCTCTCAATAGGAATTTTTATGGTTTAATTCTTACCTTGGGTTTTAGGGTTTTAAGGAGTCTCCCGGGGTACATCCGTGCAGTTAAGGAAGCAGCACTGCTGGGCTTGCAACCTCAGTTTGGGGAGTTCAAATCTTGGCGGGAAGCTTATTTGGGCTTGATCGTTTGGTGTTGTGAAAGTGATGTAATTGCCTCGGCGAGGCATTTGGAGCTTGAGCCATTTGGTGTTGTAAGAGTGTAAATGCGCTTGTAGGAGGGCTCCTTGGGGCCGGGAGTATAAGGGGTCTTTGTCACCACAGGCTGCATAGAGCACATCCGCGATTTACCTCCGCCAAGATCTTAAGGGGACGGTACTGCACAGTGTCTAGGATTGATCCGGCGAAGCTGGAGAACCTGGATAATCAAAAAAAAAAATATACTAATTTGTGATGAAAATCACTTTTATATGCGTATGTAATAAGGCCGTTTGTTTCACCGCAAAAAAAAATCGAAAAATGTTTTTCGTAAAATAACTCGTTTTTCGTTGTTTGGTTGTTTTTCGAAAAATCGTAAAACATTTTCCGTTATTTGGTTGTTTTTCGGAATATATTTTCCGTAAAATAACTCGTTTTCCTGTGTTTGGTTGTTTTTCGAAAAATTGAGAAAACGTTTTTCGAAAAACATTTTTCGGAAAACATTTTACGCTCTTCCTAAGTAAAACGACTTATTGACTTTGTCCTAAGTAAAACATTTTTCGGAAAATGGTGTCCTTCATGTACAACTCATATTTCACAAGGTACAACATTCTACTTCCTCATTCTAATAATAATAATAAAAAAATAAAAATGATAAATAAAAATAATAATAATAATAAAATAATAATAATAATAATAATAATAATAATAAAAATAATAATAAATAATAATAATAATAATAAAATAATAATAATAATAATAAATAATAATAGTAAAGAATAATAATAATAAATAAGAATAATAATAATAATAATAAATAAATAAATAAATAAAAATAAATAAAAATAAATAAAAATAAATAAAAATAAATAAAAAAAATAATAATAATAATAAAAATAATAATAATAATAATAATAATAATAATATAATAATAATAATATAATAATAATAATAATAATAATTAAAAAAAATAAAAAATAATAATAATAAATAATAATAATAATAATAATCATAAGTAAAACATTTTCCTAAGTAAAACATTTTCCTAAGTAAAACATTTTACAGGAAAATATTTTATAGGAAAATATTTTACGAAAAACGTTTTTCGAAAAATGTTTTATGCCGAAACAAACGGAGCCTAAATGTTTCATTTAATTTATTAACATTTTTTTAAAAAATACTTTTATTTATTTGTACAGCACATGCACAGTTGATAGATATTCACAATCACAATGGATGCACTATGTTTGGCGTTATATAGTTTTGAATTTTGATTAGGGCTCATAAGAAAGAAATTTAGAGAGAGAAATGTTGGAAATGGGTTTCAAATAAACTTTATTTAATGAATAATGAAATAAATTATAATGTTAAAATTTACATTTGTTTTATATTTGTTTTAGATTAAGAAAATGCATTTATTTACTCAAAATCATTTTCGAGTGAATGAAAATTTAATGACTAAATATTGTAACTTGAGATGGGTTTATAAAGAGTTGGAAAATATGAAATGATGATGTCAAAATCGTCAAATCAGCCCAAATCCAAGCGTTCGGATGCTCCGAAGATTGCTAGGCCTGAAAATAAGAGAAAACACGTAAACTAAGCCGGGGCGAGTCCGGCTAAAGGCCCTCCGGCGTGAGAGTAAGTTCACGGTTGGTGTATAAGAAACTAAATTGACAGAGTTTCTGTATTGTAAAAAGTAACGTACCAAAAAAATAGGCCATATGACTTGTATTTATAGGGATGGATTGATAGAATCCATGTAGAATTGAACTTGTAAAGAGATAAGATATAATCCTAAAAGAATTATATCTGTTAAGGAGTCATTGTTTGACTTGAATTGGTGTAGGTGGTTACAATCCTGATTGGATCATAACTGTTGGATCCTTGTTTAAATAGGATTGTTCAGCTAGCCGGAAAGCCGAGGAGCATGAATGATTTATCTCGGCATTGGCAAGTAAGCCGAGATGCGTGATTCTGCTTTCTCGTCATTTGATGATTGGCCGACATGTGAATATATCGGGGTGAATGATTCTGCTTCCTCGTCATTTGATGATATGCCGAGGTAAGAACTTTCCTCTCCTCGTCACTTGTGACGTCTCAGAGCATGATGGGCCAAGTATGAAGAGCTCGTTGTCAAGGTAAGGCCGAGGAGATGCTCCTCGGCATACGAGGAAGGTACCTCGGCCCTGTTAATTGAGCATTGATACTTGTGTATTGGATTATGTTTATGGCCCAATCCATTTGGGTCCAACTCGGGCAAACCCATGTTCGTATCTCGATTTATACTTTGTTCATGAAATGTTATATATCGCATAATCGGCTAGAAAAGAAAAATGACGAAAGTGTATTTAAGATAACTCATGCTAAGAAGTAAATAATCAATTACGGGCTTCCTAACATGCAACCTATTGGTTTATTGGGTCAATCATGCAAGCCGGTAGTCAATTATGTTAGTTTTGTACAAGCTCAAAATTGAACCACGAGAGTCGCACCATCCCGAGGAGTCCGCAAAGTCGTTTTATTTTACAAGAAAATTGTTGTTAATCCGTTAACACAAGTGCGAGACGAGATTTCTTTTTTACGCGTATTGTGTTTTCGGAAGAATCGACTTCCATCCCGGATTAATATATTTTATTTATTTATTTTTCGTCTCTTCAACTGCTTCCAGCTTCCATTTTCCATTTTCCCATTTTCAAAAGATAAATTATTATTTTTATTTATTTCTATTTTAGAAATATTTTCAATAACAAGAGATTCCAATATCTAAAATTTCATGCATTATTTTCGTTTACTCTATTCTCTCCCGCTCCATAAAATATCTTGGTTGAGTATCATTCGCTCCTCTTTCCTTCTTCCTCACTTGGTTGACAATAATAAAAATTATTTTAATTATCAACTGTTATTAATCATGTAAACATATTATTTTTTCAGTATCAAAATACTTGAAGTATTACTGATTTCCATAAAATATTGACAAACTTTGCTAAAAAATACTCTTATTTATGATTAAATAATTGTCATTGTAAAAATATATAATTATTTAGGTACTTAAAATATTCAAAAAGTAATTTAACCTAAAAAGCTACAAATATTTTAAAACGGAGGAGTAACATGTATGCTCGCTTCCGTCCCGTCCGAAAGGACACAAATTTTCTTTTGGGCGTCCCCATTTGAAAGAGCACAACCCAAAAATAAAATTTTTTTTTATTACTTTATTTGTAGGACCCACATTGTCAATACTCCCTATATACAATAAAATATCCACTAACTATTTTCTATCCCCACTTTCTCTTCCCTCCACATCACCTTTCACTCACAACATTTATTTCCCACTTATACTCCCTCCGTCCCGATAGAAATCAAAGCGAATTCTTTGTTTACGCGTAAATTAAGGAAAAAAATAATGGAGAAAGTGTTGTGAGTGTAAAGAAAAGTAAAATAGGAGAGAGAGAATAAGTGGAGGGAATAGTAAATTATAACAAGGTGTTATCGGTTATTAAAAATAATGTAGGAGAGAGAATGAGTGGAGGAAATAGTAATAATTCTTTGCCATTTTAGGAAGTGTGTGATTTGTAGCGGGACATCCAATGAGAAAAGTGTGTGATTTGTAGCGGAACGAAGTGGAGTACACTTTTTTTTTTTTTTTTTTTCCTACATTACTTTGCTTAATTCTCGTGCAACGACACAAAATGTCCTTTCAAGCGGGACCCGGAGCTGAGTATGCATGTTATTGTCGGCAAGTTGAAAATTTGGATGTGTAGGAAAGAAGATGAAGGAGTGGGAGGGGAAGAGGGTAATTAGTGAAAATCATAGCCTTAATTAATCAATGGTTTAAAAGGTAGTAGGTGTTCTATTTCATTCAAGAGTCGCAAATCAGTGGGAGTGGGAAAAGATATCTTAACTTTATTTTATTTTAATCATTAGAACAGGGAAAAAAATTATTCGCTCATATTCATATTGAATTATGTTGTAATTAACTTACCATTTTCTATTCATTTTTTACTTATTTATACTATAGTATTTGCACTATTATTGTAACATTGACTAAATGTCTCCAAAAGGAAGGAGTGTAATTAAAGTGGTAAAGTCCAAGTTTCACACTCGTAAACAACGTTGGTGTTCGATCTCCGTCCTCTTGTCTATTGACTCTAGAGATGTCGTCAAAATAAAAATAAAAAAAATGACTAAATGGATTACCATTTCATGCGCCTGTCACTTTATGAATGATTTTTTTTTTTTTTTTTTTTTGCTTAAAGAAAATAAAAATGATAAAACACTTTTTCAAAATTTCTAAAATGAATGTCAAAATTTTGGAGAAGTTATTATACTCTTCCTATGATATACTCCTCCGTTCCACCCCAAATATACTAAAATATTTCTCTAACTTGGGCCTCACATGATAATCAATAATTTTTCAAAAATGGAAATGAGATTCAACTTTATACTCTACTCACAACCCTTTTTAAATTTACTTATTCTCTCCACTCATTCTCTCTCCTATTTTACTTTTATACTCACAACAGCATTACCTTTATCGAACTTTTCTACCTTAATCTTCGTGTCACAAAATTCTATATAATTTACATATAGTAATCGTGGGACGGAGTTTAATAATAAATTTTTAATTCATAATTACGGTCACGATATGTAGTATGCTGAGCGTTTATAATTGGCAATCACACAGACAGGATGCAAAGATGTCACTCCTTATTTGTCCCTTTCACCTTAGATTAAAAATCATTTGTTACTTCAATTTCCTTTCAAATTAACTCCATTTCGAATTTAGATAATCTTCTGTTTGCAATTTTTAATCCCAAAAATATATTAGTCCTTATGAAATACTCATCCGTCCGTCCCATGTGAATGAAGTGGCACTAAGCTTTATGGGTAAAAAGTGAAAATTAAGAAAAAGTAGGAAAGAGAAATAGATGGAGGAGGTGTTTGGTGAGTATGAAGAATTAAATATGGAAAGAAAATGAGTGGGAGGAATAATTAGGAGCAGAGAATGTTGTGCAAAGTGTAAAAGTGAAGTAGGAGAGAGAATGAGTGTAAGTGAAATAGTGAATATTTGTTTCCATTTTGAAATTGTCGCCCATTCACACTGTGAGATGTTAAAAGAAAATAAGTGTTCAATTCGCGTGAGACGAGACGGAGGGAGTATTTTGTGTTGTTTGTACCATACTTTGTAATGAAACTATTGATAATATAATTTACATATATTTAAATGATCCATTTTAATGCCATCCATGGATTATCACCAGGCATTAAATCACAACGGTTATTCGTTATTAAGATTAACATCTATTATACAATAGAGGAGGGATTAACCGCCTCTTATCTCTTATCTGAGGGTATAAGTGGTGGCTCGAGGATTCATTCTCCTTAAAGCGATCCGACGGACCCAACGATTATCCCTCTCCCACGTTCTCCCCCTCTCTCTCTCCCCGACACAAATTGAGGCAGGGCGTTTTTGATACTCTCCAATCCCTATACTCTCCCCCATAAACCAAGAGGCAGAAATCAATTCACATGATGATGAATTGGGCGGGTGATAATAGGTGGGTTTTTGGAGTTCAGATTATTTGATCTTTTTTGGAGTTCAAGAATTATTAGGGTTTTGAAATGCTATTAGATTCAAACTCAAATATCATCATCGTCGTCAGGTAAGCATTTTTTTTTTTTATTTTACATGTTTTGACTAGAATTAATTTGTTTGTAATGATCAGTTTATGTTAAGGTGTCTAAGGTGTGATGATTGATTTTGGATTGGTTTTGAGTTTTTATTCTTTGTTTGAATTCAATAGTTTAAAATTCATCTGAAATCGTTGCTAACTTTTGATTCACGAGCCAGGCTTTCCAAAGGTATATTATTTACTGTGAGGGTTTTTGCCACATGAAGAGCTTATGGCATGATATTGTATCCCTTAAGATGAATCCACAAATTTCAACAACTTTGGGTTTCTATGTGCATATAGAGTATATTGTCTTAAGGAAGGTGTGTTGGGAGAGCTTTTATTTGAACGTCTTATTTGTAGCACAAAATCTAGAGGAGAAAGCTAGCGTTTCTCCAAAGTAAGTTATGGAGAAGCGGGTCTAAAGGCATGTCGCCATGTAAACAGTAAAGACACGAGCTGGTAGATAATGAAGCGCATGAAAGTGATATCAGAAACGAATGAATATCCAGGAAACCTTCAAAATGTTTACGGATATACATTTGAGTTGTTAGGCATCGAGAAAACCTTCAATAGCAATTTCTGGATATGCCCTAACACATTTCACGGATATGCACCTATATGCAGTTTTACGGATATGCACCTAGAGTACTTTTATATACATTTCTACATCCTACGGCTAAGCACAAATACAAAGCTTACCGGATATCAACCGCGCAGAAGTTTACGAAGCTGTCAAATGCAAAGCTTACGGATATCCAGGAAGCTTTTGGTCTTGGCCTTGGGTTTTTTTTTTTTCGGATATACATTTCACATCCTTCGGCTATCAAATACAAAGAACTTCCCGGATATCAACTGAAGACACATTTCATCGAATGCACAGCTACGGATATCAAGAAGCTTCCTGGATATCTTGAAGCCTTCGGGTTCGTCAGCTTTTTTCGGATTTATCGAATGTAAAGAACTTCAATGTTTATGAAAAGCAACGTTGTATGTATGTTATGGAGAAACGCGCGTTTCTCAGTGGAACAGACGACTCTAATTCTGTTATAAGTTGGGACTTGGGACAAATAGGTGGGAGTCTCGGTTTACTTGGGTGTCCTGTTTCTCCGCCTTTATAAACTCAAGGCCCATTACTTTCATGGTATTAGAAATTTGCATGAGTAAAAAACATGCAACTTTCATGCTCATTTACGAGTTAACATGTCAAGATATTACTAACGATTGTTCTAGAGGAAAAATTATTATTATTATTTCGACAAATAGATAAAATATTTTTGAAAAGATTTCTTTTAAGGAACCTTTACCCATTCCTTTCTTGGCTATTTCAATTTTGTTTTGGCGTGGCTAATATTTAAGGTTCCTAAACGCATACATAATTTTTTAAACGTCCTACTGCCTTTTATGTTGTCTTAATTTTTGTTTTCCCTCTTTAAGCGGTGTTGGACATGCCCATGCCATTCAGTAGTTACTAACCATCTGTTACACTTGGAATGGCGAATGCGCCACCTTTAAAATGAGTCAAGTAAAACCAGTTGTGCTCTGTGCTCCGAGTCCTGCTTTGAAAACTCCACATTTAGAATGCGTTCTTCCGTACTGGGTTCACATTCATACATTACGGGCATAAAAAGTACGTCCAATGTCCAATTTTACATATTTTCACTCTTAATAGTTCTGTCTAAAGTTTGCTAAAAAAAGTCTCCAATTCATGTCACAATCTTATTTTGGACCGAAGGAATAAGAAAAACGTTATATCTATTTGTATCTCATTTAAGACACTTAGGCAACCATTTGTAGTTTGTTATATTGTGCATTAAATGTGTCAATAATTGATTGTTAATTATGTGAGTTCAAAATGATCTAGAACCGGATTTGAAAATTTTATTGAGGATATTGGAAGGCCTGTGTTATTATAAAACTGATAAGATCATACGGAAATATTACTGTTGAGTTGGCAAAAGCCCAGAGTAAACACATAAATAATGCATCTTCTCTTTTGTCCATGGTTAAAATATACTCCTTCTTTCCCAAAATGAATGTAATATTCAATTTTTTTCTGCATGGGCAACTCATTTTTTCTTCTTGAGAAATAATAGCTTAATTATCTCTCTGAATTAGATATGATCTTTTGTTATGCCCATATTTTCTGCCATTTATTGGCCTATGAAAGACATGTGAATATAAACAGGGTAATTGGGCTTAGTTTGTTTTTCTCCACTTAGTTATTGAAATCGGTCATCTGATCATTGAAGCTTTTTTGTGCAGTGGAACATTACAAACACATGTTTTTCGTGGAATTCGTTTCTTTGATGGGGCAAGAACAAGTTACGGAACACAACCATTATTTTGACGAAATTGGTAGCAAGAAATTTCTCCCGGATTCCCCGTGTTTCCATCCCATTACATTTCGTCTTTTCTTTAATATATCTCATGTATGCTCTCCACAATCATTTACTTCGGCCAAGGAAAACAGTGGAAAGCAACAACAAAGTCTTTTACATCCCGTGAGTGTTGTTTCAGAGGTCCAAACACGCACTTTTCCTCTATTCAACCATTCGATTTTAGGTATCTTTCTATTTGAATATATTATTGTGGTTGTCATACTTCGATTTCGCATATCTCTTGCACTATGGTGATTTTAAACTTTGAATACAATGCGGTGCTTATCTTCTTCCTGTTCATTTTAGCAATTTATCGACAATCTTCATCACAATCAAAAGAACCATCAATGGATTTTGTCAATCGATCGTCCCGACATTATCGGGTTAGTTTCTCAGTGCCTTTGTGTAAATAACTTTGACTTTATGTGTTTGATTATTTTATGCAGACGGAGTTTTATAAAGGTTAGCGTTTCAATACAATTTGTTTTTATGAGTCTCTATCTTGCTCTTATTTGTGTGAATCACAGTTTAGTGACATCCTCACAATATCCATATAAAGTAACTAGCTCTGCCCCAAAGTGAATGTCCAAATTTTTTTGGATATTCATTTTGGAACGGAGGTAGTATAATTTTTGTTTTTGGTGGGTCTGATTATATTTTTGTGTAAGCTCTAAGATCATCCCTCTAACTGGCAAAAAATAAAAGATTGCTGAATTTTTTTCCCCAAGTAGGGGTTTGAATTATTTTGAATTGGGTACAGATGGGGTGATTTGGCTGAAGAGCGAGATTTTTGAAGAGTTTAGCACTGTTTGTGTTTTGAGGGTTCTTTGAAAAAAAAAAAAAAACTCTTTGCTCTGTTAAGGCAGGAAATATACTAATGCTGTGTCAAAATACTTGATTTCTTCATTTTTTTTCCTCTTCTTCATTGGTTTTCAATGTGTTCATAGCAGTAGCAGCTTCGTCTCGTGCCGTTTTCATTGTGAGCTTTGAAGAAATGTTATGTGAAAAAGTGGTCAGAATAATGGAGTATGCAAAAATGAAAAGTTAAAAATGTTTCAGCTTTTATTAATTGTGGAAAGGTAAAAATGTTTCAGCTTTTATTAATTGTGGAAAGGTAAAATGTTTCAGCTTTTATCAATTATTTCCATTGATTGTTGCAATAGATTGTAATACTGGAGTATGGCATTTCTATTTAGTTTATTAAATGTTCTCTGATTATCATTTTAGGAGATTGTCAGTTTTGATTTTGATGTTTTAAGTTAATTCTTTTACTTTCTTTGCTTCTCATTTTTTAAATTAACTCTTTCCGTCCCATATTTAGTGAAAATAATGTTGTTATTGTGGTATTATATTGTTCCTTCTGTCTTTGCCTTTTTTCCTTTTCTTAATTAAATATGTTAAGAAGATTAAGGTTTAATTGTGGTAATTAGGTTACTTTGAAGTTTTCAACAGGTGACAAGGGTATTTCTGAAGTGGCTGAGATTAATTCTCAATGAGAAACTTTCCGCAATTGTGAGCGTTCAAATGATGATTATAGTGCAATTGTATTTCTAAGAAATCTAACAAGTCTAGAAGACATTCTATTTCCTTTCGTCCCAAAATGAATGTCTATAGAGCAAATAAAGTTCTAAATTGAGTGCTTAAGAAATTTAGCAAGTCTATGAATTTTCCATGATCAACATATTCCTGATTTTTGTTACTTAGACCCAACTATTTATGCAACAAATGCTTGACATTATTATTTTTTGCAAGCAGTGGATCTATCTAGCAAAAAGTTGACCTTTTAAATTATTTTTAATCATTTTACAAATTGAAGATAATTTTTTCTTGATCAAAAGTGGTTTCAAAGATTTGTAAAAGGTATCAATGAAAAGCGGATGTGTTTTGTTTTCTTGGAGGATTCCGCGTTATTGTTTTCTTGATTGGTGTTCAATCAATTGACAATTATATAATTTCATTGTTTACCTGCTCTCATGGGATGAGATTGGCAACATTTTAAACTTTAGAAAAGTTTCTACCGGGGAAAGATGTATGATATTTCATCCTATTATTTTGTATTCATTGGCTGTGGATAATGCTTAGGAATGTCTGCGTTGAAGTTTGAATTTTTTGCTTTTTGTTTTGCTATTAATAAATTAGGGACATGGGGATCACACATTACTAAAGTTGGAATCTTCACTTCCAAGAGTTTAAAAGTACTTTCCATCAAGTTGAGGGGAAGAGAGAAAGAGACCTTAAGTAGTTGACAGAGGATGATCTACTTAAATGTCTCGAGATAGAAGATGAAAGGTAATTGGTGATGAAGTAATGAAGTGGCTTGAAATAATGAAAAGAGAGTATTTGATGATGGGGTGGGGATGATAGAGTGGGAGTGCTGACCTCCGTGCGGTTGCGCACGGGCTCGTGAATGTACTAGTCATCATACAATCATCATTGATGTATAAGCGTTGAATTACATGTGGTAAATAATGTGATATATAAAAATAGTACATGTAATCTCGACTCACAAAGTAGTATGGTTGGCAAAATTGAGACCCGAAAATTCTGACGTAAAAATAGGAGGGGACGTATTCAATTACGGATAATTGGAAGAGGAAGAAAGAGCTGTTCCAAATTCCTTGATTTATAGCTCAAACTGCCAACACAATTAGTTCCAAAGTTTATTTTCAATGTTGTGAGTTATTTGATATAAGACCACAAAAAACAAAAAAAAACGTGTTACATTGGCAACAAAAAAAAAGAAAAAAAAGTGTTACAATAAATAGTACTCTCTCCGTCCCGCTCGAGAGCGCAAATTTCCTTTTTGGCGTCGTTTGAAAGGGCACAATCCAAAAATGGAAAGTTTTTTATTACTTCTTTATTTTGTGGGACCCACTTGTCATACTCTCACAATAAATATCCACTAACTATTTTCTATCCCACTTTCTCTTTTCTAACATCACCTTTCACTCACAACATTTTTTCACTATACACTTTTTCTATTTCCTACATCACTTTTCTTAATTTCCGTACAACAAGGAAGTGTCCTTTCGGGCGGGGCGAAGGGAGTACTCAATTTAGTGTATTTTAGACTGCTGTGTCATATAGCCCAACTAGCAAATTCACACTCTAAAACCATTTGTTGGATATATGGCCCATATTAATCTAGAAAATACATTATTATTATGATCCATAATTAATGTGGTTTGGGTGTTGGGTCAAGCTAGCCAACTAATAGACTGAGCCCAAAGGCTAAGACCATACTGTATAAAAATACTGTGAATTTATCACAAGTAATTTAACGGTGCTATTGTCTCTAACTAACTAGTTATATATAGAGCCGTCAATACGGTCTGGTGGGGCGGGGCGGGCCTAACCCGCCAAAACTCGCCACTAATGGGGTGAGGCGGGTCAAATTTCTGGCGGGCTGAAAATATGTCAACCCAACCCAACCCATCTTGGGTTGGTGGGCCAAGCGGGCTAGCTTAAAAATACTTTTCTAATTGTAAATGTAATCTTATTTGCAGGTAGTCTTTCAATATTTTGAATTGGTCCGGGTAGACTTCACAGAGCCTTTGCTAATTGTACATGTCCCTTGTGCTGCTGAAATGAGAATCTGTGAGTAAAAACAAAAATTGGGGCCTCAAAATGGAGTGAGAATAAAAGGAAGAATAAAAGGAGCTTAGCATAGATCAGAGACCAAGTGAGCAATGCAGGTGAAGGTGAAGTAAGACCATCTATATAATATATATAATATATAAAAGCAGAAACATTTCAAGATCATACAGCTCGTCACGTGAAATTTCAAGTCAGCTTTATGTTCATCAATTATTACATGTGTCACATTCAATGAAGAGGTTTATTTTAGATTTTGATTTAAACACAAATTTTAGCTTTTAAATCCAAACAAAATATTTTTAAACGTAATAAATTCAAACTACATCGGTTCAACTACTTCATCCAAAATAATGTAATGGTGGTAGAAAGTAGAAACATTGTCTTGGAGCATGCACTGATTTCTCTTATCATTATCCCACATATTAAATTTTAGATTATTAGATTAGTTTATTTTATTGGATTAAATTTAATTTGTTTAAATTGTATTACTCTCTCCATCCTAAAATGAATGTTTTTTTTCAAAATTTAAGAATCATTTTAAAAAATATAATTTTAATCTAGAAAAAATAATAAACATTCTTTTAATTCATTTTCAAAATTTTAGATTTGTAAAAATATAATAAATTATGAAAAAAAAATCAAAAAATTTAAAAGAACATTTATTTTGAGACAATAATGGTCATTCAATCTATATAATATATAAAAGCAGAAACATTTCAAGATCATACAGCTCGCCACGTGGAATTCCAAGTCAGCTCTATATTCACCAATTATTAGCCGCCATGTGTCACATTCAATGAAGAGTTTTATTTTAGATTTTGATTTAAACACAAATTTTAGCTTTTAAATCCAAACAAAATATTTTTAAACATAATAAATTCAAACTATAGCGATTCAACTACTTCATCCGAAAGAATGTGATGGTGGTAGAAAGTAGAAACATTGTCTTGTATGCCATTTGAGCCTACCTTCTTGATTGTTTAATGCTTGATTAATAAAATACTCAACCAAAAAGATACGAGTATTTATGATTTCCTAATTCCTATCATGTGTACTAAGTGATACTTGGTGATGATAAAGAAACTGTTGTTAAGTCCGCGCTGAGCATGATCTCGCAAAGAAGACAAGCAACCAAAATCCAACAAAGCTAACTTCATTATCCTAATTTTTCATTCTCCGCATTATGGCTATTGAAAGCTAAACCTCCACGGACAAATTTAAATCGATTCTATCATTCTCTCAATATTATTTAATTTGATCATCTCAATTATAGTTTTTAAGAATATTTTTTGTTGTGATTTTTAACTTAGGTAATTATCTTGATTCTTTTTTCTATGTGTTGATCAAACATGTTCGTTTTTTTTTTTTATGAAACTGATCAAATATGATCCTAAGCATTACATCGTTGTCAAGGTCTCTTTTTAGAAAAAGTATAATCCGTCCCAAAATGAAAAACTAAATTATTTTTCTAATTTTTTCTTGATTAACGATAAATTTAAAATATTTTAGTCATTCATTTTGGGATATAAATATTATTATATTAAACAATGTACTCTAGGCATTTAGTTTTTTATATACTATTAAAAGATATAATCACGTTTAAAAAATCTCAATTCATGAATAAGTAACACTTTTATGTTTAGTGAATCATATTTTGTGAGGTAATTCTGAATCTATATTTGTTTATGTGATACAAATTTTAGCTTTTAAATCCAAACAAAATATTTTTAAACGTAATAAATTCAAACTACAACGGTTCAACTACTTCATCCGAAAGAATGTGATGGTGGTAGAAAGTAAAAACATTGTCTTTGAGCATGCACTGATTTCTCTTATCATTATCCCCTATATTAGATTTTAGATTATTAGATTAGTTTATTTTATTGGATTAAATTTAATTTGTTTAAATTGTATTATTCTCTCCATCCTAAAATGAATGCTTTTTTTCGAAATTTAAGAATCATTTTAAAAAATTTAATTTTAATCTAGAAAAAATAATAAACATTCATTTAATTCATTTTTAAAATTTTATATCTGTAAAAATATAATGAATTATGAAAAAAAATTAAATCAAAAAATTTAAAATAACATTTATTTTGAGACAATAATGGTCATTCAATCTAAATAATATATAAAAGCAGAAACATTTCAAGACCATACAGCTGGCCACGTGGAATTCCAAGTCAGCTCTATGTTCACCAATTATTAGCCGCCATGTGTCACATTCAATGAAGAGTTTTATTTTAGATTTTGATTTAAAAATAAATTTTAGCTTTTAAATCCAAACAAAATATTTTTAAACATAAAAAATTCAAACTACAGCGGTTCAACTACTTCATCCAAAAGAATGTAATGGTGGTAAAAAGTAGAAACAGTGTCTTGGAGCATGCACTGATTTCTCGAATCATTATCCCCCATATTAGATTTTAGATTATTAGATTAGTTTATTTTATTGGATTAAATTTAATTTGTTTAAATTGTATTATTCTCTCCATCCTTATATGAATGATTTTTTTTCAAAATTTAAGAATCATTTCAAAAAATTTAATTTTAATCTAGAAAAAATAACAAACATTCTTTTAATTCATTTTCAAAATTTTAGATTTGTAAAAATATAATGAATTATGAAAAAAAATAGATCAAAAAAATTTAAAAGAACATTTATTTTGAGACAATAATGGTCATTCAATCTAGGGTTAATTACAATTTAGGGCCTGAAGTCTTGTATGAGGTCCCCAAAAGGGGCCTGCCTTTTTTTTTTGGCAATTTAGGGCCTATACTTACAATTTCTTATCAAATAAGGGCATATTGATGATTTCCGTTAACACTTAACGTCAATAAGCCCTTATTTGATAAGAAATTGTAAGTATAGACCCTAAGTCGCTAAAAAAAAAGTCAGGCCCCATTTGGGAACCTCATACAAGACTTCAGGCCCTAAATTGTAATTAACCCATAAATTTAACTTTCTACCTTTTTTAAATTTTCATTAAATTCCTTAAAAGAAATATTAAATTCAACAAAATAAATAAAAACATAAAATTATATATAACTTCAATATTTTATTTAAAAAAGGGTTCTAAATTGCAATTTGCCCTTTAAAAAATTAACTCAATAATCTGTTATATACTCTCTCCGTCCATTTACATGCTTCACAGTTACTGTTTACACGGTTATTAAGGAAGGAGTATTATATTGAAAGTGTTGTGAGTGTGAAAGTAAAATAGGAGAGAGAATGAGTGGAGGAAATAGTAAATTATAATGGTGTTGTGAGTATTAAAATAATGTAGGAGAGAGAATGAGTGGGGTAGGGTTAATATTTTAATAATATAAAGTTTTCATTTTAGGTAAAAAACAAAGTGTGAAGTAAGTATGTGGACGCCCAAAATAGAAAGTGTGAAGTAAGTAAATGGACGGAGGGAGTATATATATATTTAATGGGCATAGATAAATTTGGGCCCCTTCAAAATTTGGGGCCCTGTGCAAAGGAACCTAATGTTCCATGTCTGAGCCGGCCCTGAAAGTCACCACCCCACCAACATATACCCGCCACCAGATTTAACACATCACCAAAATCAATCAAAACAGCAAGAAATGTGATTTCAATTTTGACCAAGATTTTGATAGCTACCGACGAGGAGTTTGTTTCGCCCGATTTTATCTATGCCCATTAAATCTATATATATATATATAAAACATATTATTATGTTAATTTTTTAAAGGGCAAATTGCAATTTAGAACCCTATTTAAATAAAATATTGAAGTTACATATAATTTTATGTTAATTTTCTAAATATTAAGGGTCCCATATTCTCATTTCGCACAGGGCCTTTGTACTTAATGAGACGGGCCGGTGACTTTATGTTGATGGTGGTGAAGGGTGAGGTGTTGTTGTACATTAAATTCAAGGATAAAAATTGGGCATAATAATATTGTGCATTTAATTCATGTACCATATTTTTTTCATTTATATTAAAAAAAAGGGAAAGTAATACAATAATTTTAGTTGGGATGTTTGAAGATTAACAAAAACCTGTAAACTGCGATGAACAATAGTTTTTAACAAAAAAATTATTATATTTAGTTAAATTAGGTAAAAAATAATTTACATATGCCTTTTTAAATATAGTTAAATTGGGATGTTAAATTTATTTTTATTATTATTGAGTAAAAATATTTTTATTTATTTTATTGAATTTAATATTTCTTTTAAGGGACTTAATGAAAATTTAAAAAAGGTAGAAAGTTAAATTTATGGGTTAATTACAATTTAGGGTCTGAAGTCTTGTATGAGGTTCCCAAATGGGGCCTGACTTTTTTTTTTTAGCGATTTAGGGCCTATACTTACAATTTCTTATCAAATAAGGGTTTATTGATGTTAAGTGTTAACATAAATCGTCAATAAGCCCTTATTTGATAAGAAATTGTAAGTATAGGCCCTAAATCGCCAAAAAAAAGTCAAGCCTCTTTTGGGAATCTCATACAAGACTCCAGGCCCTAAATTGTAAGTAACCCTTCAATCTATCTATATAATATATAAAAGCAGAAACATTTCAAGACCATACAGCTCGCCACGTGAAATTCCAAGTCAGCTCTATGTTCATCAATTATTAGCCGCCATGTGTCACATTCAATGTAGAGTTTTACTTTAGATTTTAATTTAAACACAAATTTTAGCTTTTAAATCCAGACAAAATATTTTTAAACGTGCAATATGACTGCAACATTCTTATTCCAAAATGAAAGAAGTATCACTTAAAATATGAAACTATACAAATCATATATAATATATATAGCAAAACTATTTAGAGGCTTCAGAAAAGGCCACGTCAAAGGCCACGTCAACAATTCAATATTCAACTCATTTTTATTCCAGATTTTAGTTAAAAAAAAATATAAACATCATCTAAAAGCAAAAACAGTTAAATAGTATCTCTTATTATCTTATCCAGGGAATAATCCTATCTCATGAGATACCTTTGACCATGCATTTATCCTCAACTATGTTTATCATCAACTATACCAGCATTTCTCTTTTCCCAAAAGCAAAAAACTTGTAAGTCAAATAGCATATCTCTTATTAATAATTAGTAATTTTCGAAATTTAAAAAAGATACCAGAATTCACATGTGAGTTATTAGTTGTTGTGTTTAAGAGTTTCAATTGCACAATAACTCTAAATTTATTCTTCTGATCATATCTTTAACAATGAATTTCTAATGCAGTTTCTAGAAATCAATATAAATTCGAATTATTTGAAAATAAAAGGTATAATTCATTTAACTTCTATCTAAAATTCAAACTTGGATGGATAAGTGATGATTTTAAATTCATCTATCTTAAACACTGATAAGATATAATTTTATTTACACAATCCTTAAAAACAAAATACTCAACAACCCTACCATTCTATTTCTTTCAATACATGCCACGGTCTTTCTCCTGTTCTCCCGTTCTCCTGCGACACATTCAACGTCTTCCTCCTGCGCTCCTGCTTTCCTGCGACAATTCAACGCATTCAGGTAATTTTTCACTCTCCTGCGACACATTTAGCCCATTCATACTTTTCACTTGCTGAGTTATTAGCATATACATTGGCCATAAGTTTGTACGCGTGTGTGTTTGTGCATGTAAATTAAGATTGGTTATTGCAGTTAATTTTATTCAATTTTCACGTTTTTTGCAGCTAATCGTTAGATATTTGTGGTTTCTTGGCTTCAGTTTTTGTTTTGGGAATGTGGGCTAAATTAATTGGTTAATACTTGAATTAGGCTACGATTTTGTTACTAATTAGCTTCAATTTCTCACCATGCCTTTTTTTTTTTGATGTTGATTGGATAAATTTTTGATTTTTACTAGATTTATTTTTTGTTTTGGAATGTAGGTTAAACTTACATTAATGGGTTACAATCTCTAATCAAGTTAGCTAAGTGAAACAGAGAATGAAAACTGCTAGCAAAGCACTCACCTACAGTAACATTATCCCCAATAGTTGTTGGCAGGACCTTCCCCATAAGATTAGATTTTGCAACATGCACAAAGGAGTGGTCTTGTATATTGGTGCCAGATCCAACAGTTATGTTGTTCACATCGCCTACACACACAAAGCCATGACACTGTTGAACATATCTTAAAGAAACACCATCACCAAGTAAAAAGAAAAGCAGGCACAACCTATGAGAGATTTTGAGAATAATTATTGTTTTCTGAAAATTGATGGGTTAAATTTAGTTAGGATTTCAAACTTGATTGTGTGATGTGAAGATTTGTCTTCTCTACTATATTAAATGTTATCGAATAATTGTTGGATAGTATCATACCTTTATATGATACTATCATATAAAGTTGTCTTTCATCTTCTATCGAGCCTGATTCGAGCCTGATTCCCTGAGGGTCTTCAGAACATGATTTCCTAGTTTCCTCATCTTTAGTGCACCATCTGGATCCTATATTAAATACCAAAAAAAAAATAACAAAATTCAATTAGTTTATGGAAACAAAGCTGGTTAACAAGGCAATATGAAAATACAAACTTAAAAATAAAAGGTATCATGAATTCTAAGGATTATTCATCAAATAAATAGGCACATATGAGGTTAGCTGAGTATACATACAGATTTCAAGGCGGACTTTTATCAGCTTCTTCCACTTTATTTTCTTCTCCCCATCTTCTTTCGATGGCATAGACTCTACGTGTCTGGCTTTCTTCACTTGGGTCTTGGTTCCCTCCGTCTCTGCTCCAATCTGAATCACTTCACCCTTACCGAATTCACCTGCCCTATCCCCTCCATCCTTTTTAGATTCTTCAACTTTCCGTTTCTTACATGATGCTAAACTCTTATTTACGGCTTCAGAGCTAACATGCGCTGGGATACTATCAGCTCCACATGGGTTTTTAACATCTTCAGTCCCATTGCTTAGTTCATCCTTCTGCACATTTACATTAGGTGTGGATTCCTCTGTCTATTTGGGTGGTTGTTTAGACGCATGAAATGATCGAGCTTTTGCTCTATGCTTCTTTTCGTCAGCATGGAGAAGCAGGGTGTGTCTTTTAGCAGTGCCGAGAGGGCTGCTTCAGCTACAATTAACGTTGATTGAAGCTTTGAAGTTGTGTTGAGGGTCTCATTGAGCATAAGTTTCTCCCACAGGACATGTTCGTTATTTGATGAAATTGAAATCCATGCCTTGGTTCCCTTCTCTATCAATCTCTTTGACATTGTTATTTGGTTCCTGAAAAATAACTTTTCGATTTCGTAAGCAGAAAAAAAAAAACTATCTAATATCCAGATCTGATTCATCATTGACAGAACAAATGAAAAACAACCCATCTACTACTTAATCATTGCTCATTGACTCAGAAGTTTCAGTAAGCAACATATCACAACCATTTAGATACTCCTCTTTTATTTTTTCATCATGTCTCTTATTTCTTTCTCATTCCCCCAGTATACAGCCACTTAGATACTCCTCTCAACCACAATTTACTTTTCTTTCAATGGGAAAAGGTAACGAGAAAATAGATAATCAACCAGTTAGACAACCCCAGACAATGAAAGCATACCTGACTGAAGGTTTTCAAAAGCTGAAATTCCAGTAGATTTTTCAAGTGACTCATCATATGATCCTTCATCAACCTGTAGGAGGAAACATATTCTTAGAAATACAAACAGGTTATAGTGAAACCTTTAGAAAGATAGCCATTTATCGTCTTTAAGGGGCCTCATATTTACCTCACTTGATGTATTTTAATAAATTGAATGTTGTTGGTTGAATATTTTCCTCACGTATGGTTTCATGTATTTAAATTAAATAACAGATAATGGCAACAAGTCGAATAATTGCTATCAAATCAATTGATAAGAGAGCTAGACTTTGTAGCATCAACGTCCGTATTTTACGCAAATGGGAGCAGAAGAAACAATCCGAAAAAATGTCTATTGAGATGATATTAGTTGATAAGGAGGTAATATTTTTTTATCAATCACCTTTCGTATTTTGCTTAATGGTTAATCCAATTAACATTTAATAATATTAATACTTATATTATTTTATTAATATTATTGTATATTTTGTTTAGGGATCTAAAATTCAGGCTACGGTCCTAAGTAGCTTGTCGCCCAAATTGAAGAATATGTTTGAAGAAGGGAGAGTTCTAAATATCTCAAAATTTGGGGTTGAACAAAATATTCAACCTAACCAAAAAGCGAAACTTAATCACCAGTGGAAATTGACTTTTAGTCTGACCACCGACGTATCCAATGCTGATACATCTATCCACATTTCGGATAATAGTTTCGAGTTCACACCTTTTGAATCTTTTGGGTCTTTAAATGTGAAATTTGTTGTGGGTGAGATTTGTACCTTGCATATCATTTTTTCTTTTACTCTTAACTGAATTATTTCTCTTAAATGAATTATGATGATATTTACTAACATGGATTTTTTATTTGCTAGATGTGATTGGTGATGTCATTTTATCTCTAGGAGAGTTTGACTATGTGCAGAAAATTGGTGCTAGAAAGTTGGATGTTCAGCTGATTGATAATGAGTATGTGATCCAAATATATAATATACTTGATTATTTAAAGGATAAACAATAAATTCTGTGAACAATTATCATTAGATTTATTATATAATTACGTTCTCTCATTTTGGAAGAGGAATGGAGTTGTCTTGCATCTTATAGGAGTCATATGTAGATGAACTAAAACAGTATATTGACAAACGACGCGAAGATGAGAAATATCCAATTATATTAATTTTATAATTTGTAATGTTGTCAAAATTTCAAGGTAATATATTTACTTAATCTTTGTTTTAAATCATATAACTTCTATTATTAAGGCTTATTACATATTAGTGACATTTCAAATCCTTATACAGGAAAGACCCGTGTTGGTACCCACGCTTCAAAAATGCATATCAATCCAGCCTTTCCCGAAGTTTCGGAGTTTCTTAGCAAGTAAATGAAGATTAAACTCTAACAAGAACCTATGAATTTGTTTTACTAATTCTGATTGTTTGGTTAAATTTAATATATCATTATAATTTTACAGGCGTAGTGAAATTGGATTTTCATCCAATAACCGTTCTTTATCAACTATTACGAATGATAGTAGTTATATCAATAGTGATCAGTGGTTGAAAATCAGAAATGTCAAGTCAATTGGTGATTTGCTCACATTTACAGAGGTATATAATAAATTTTGCCTTTTTTTTCTTATTTAACCTCACATAATTGCTTTTAATATAAATAATTATTTTTATTAGGTTGGCGAATATACCATATTGGCAACCATATCTGATGTGGATTCACATGCTAAATGGTACTACGATGGTTGCAGCAACGTAAAGTGTGCTAAAGGATTCGATAAGAACGCAAAAAACGGTCCAAAATGCAGTACACCTTACGGCAACATTATTCCGAGGTAATTAATTAATAAAATTATGGATTCATTGAGCATTAGATTTTTCATCCTTATATAGGACCTTGCCAAGAGCCGTAACATTCATACGAGATCAAGGAAGCGTATCCGAAGAATACAATGAGCATTTTATTTTTATAAAATACATCATTTCATTCGTACTATTAATTGATTTTTTTTATCTTTACAGGTTCAAAATCAGAATATTGGTTACCGATATGAATGATATCAGTGAAGCAGAGACTCACTTTATGTTGTTTGATGGGTGTGCATCTTCCTTGCTTGGGATGTCCGCTGCGGTAGCTCTTGCTGATGTTTCAGAGGTACTTAATTCATTTTTTTCATTTTTATAGAAGCTGCTAATACTATTTCATATAATAAAAAATATTGTTCCTTGTAGGAGGACCAACTGCAAGAAGTTTTTCGAAATTTGTTTGGAAGGCAATGTTTGTTCAGAATTGAGGTAGACCAAAGAACTAAAGATACCCCCGAAGAGAAATGAAGTTTTACAGTGAAGCGAGTAACATAGGATACTAACATCATGACACATTTCTTATCACTCATAACCTCCGATGTAAGTATAAATCACATCACATTAACTATCTATATTATGTTATATATTTGACTTTTAATTGTTTTAAGTTGAAAAGATGTGGCGTCCAAACCGAATCATGGAGATGAAAATATGTCCAGCTTGCACGGTAATAACGAGGTAAATTTCTAAGGATCATTTATTTATCTTCTACTACACTTTTTGTTATTTGAGTTTCGTTACGATGAAAATGTATCAATATTGACCGATGATATTTGTGCAATTGACTCGACATCTAAATTTTATATAATCTTCATTATTATTTAGATTGTATATGTTATTTAATCATTTTATTTAACTTTATTTTTATGTAGGATACGCCCTTGAAATCTATGGGGGACAGTTCTTCAACATCCATAACTCCAAGGAAGCGTATGTTGAACTACATAGAGGTTGATGAGGAGGTTCAGCTATCCGTTACTAAGGGAATTAAGCAAATCAAGCAGGAGAAATTAGACAAGTAGGCAAATAATGAGAGATTAGCATTTTATTTCAAACTTTTGATTCTATGTTTTACAATTGAGCAGGATTTATTGGTTTAATACCCTTTACAGTATTTGCTTTTTCTTACCCATTTGACATTATTGTGGGTAGATTGAGTGAAACTGTTTGACAAAATTTTATTTAGTAGACTTTGATTTCATTAATATTTTTCTATTTCTGCTTATTTTGAAATAAAAATGTGACCTTTATTAGTTTTTAAATATGTTCAAGTTTGATATTCTGTTTTAGTACTTTGTGATTTATGCTTTGATGATCAAACTCGGCAGTTTTCCTTAGTCTACCCTGCTAGACACGTCGTGACACTGGTGCCAACTGCCGACACACGGGAGAGAGAGAGAAGTACCTGAATCAGAACAAAACAAATCCGCTCAAATGTGTAAGAACTAAAATATTATCATATCCGCTATCCCTCTGATGAATGAGAGCGCACCTTAAAGCTGAAGGATTGCAACAGTGACCTGCACGATAATGGAACGATTTCGTTGTAAGAATAGATAGCAACAAAAGATTAATTTTACGATGTATTAAAGTACTTTACTCCACTATTCAATTTATAATTTCTCCCATATTCCTTTAAGATTACAACTCCCACCGAAATTACCCAATTTAATTTAAGAGTGGCTAATTGAGAGAATACAAGGCAATAGGAGAAGCTCTATGCTTGCTGAAGGCATTCAGCAAGCATTTATTTTTAATCTAAAAACCCAAGCAACAAAATAAAAGGCTTAACAGACTCTTCTAAGTTCCAATAAGACACCCAACAAAAATAATTTCTACAACAGTTACTGTACTTCATCTCCAAACTGAGTAAAAAATACGAATATGTATAAAATAAAAAATTACCATTCAGAGTTTCTTATAAAAATATCATCCAGAGTTTCTTAAAATACGAATATGTATAAAATCACCAAAAAAATCCATTTCAAAATAAAAATCTTAAGCAAACCTAAATCTTAGTTTCCATAATTTAGACATTCGAAATCAAATCAAACCTATATCTGGACCAAACACAAAATCTAACACAAAACTAGATCTGAATGTCAATGTCTAGATATAAACCAAAACATACATAATCGATCAAAAAAGCACAGATCTGTGTATTCTTATAGAGAGACGCACACAATAAAAAGAAGAGAAAGAGAAGGGCGAGAGACGAATACCTGGAATTTGAAGAAGACTTCAAATGATTTCAGTGATGGGTGGATGGCGGGGTGTTGATCCGAACCGACGGTGTCCATGGCATGAGAGATTTATAAGTTGTAACAAGAGAGAGAGAGAGAGAGAAATGGAAGGCGGTGTTACGAATATATGCGGTGACGAAGGACAACAATGGTGGCGGAGGACGGCGATGGTGGTGGCGGTGGCGGTGGTGTACGGTTGTTGTGGCTCTGTTTGTTTTTTAGAGAGAGAGGCTATGCCCTCTCTCTATAATAATGTCTTAGATTAAATGGAGTGTTAGCAAATATCCCATTCCACTATTTCATTTTTATGTTTTATATTTTTATTTTAATTTTTTGCAAAAGTTATATTTATACAATGTAAAATTTCGTCTTAAATTTTTTTAATAAATAAAATGTATAACTTATTTTTCTATATATTATACTCCCTCCGTTCCAGCTCAGTGGAGACCAAAAATTTGGGCATACCGATTAAGGAATAATGAAAGTGTTGTGAGTAGGATATATTAAATAGGAGAGATGATGAGTGGGATGAATAGTGATTTGATTGGTGTTGTGAGTGTAAAAATGGAGTAGATGGAGTTGGAGAGAGACTGAGTGGGGGGAAATAGTGAAGATTCCTTTCCATTTTGGGTAGTCTCCACTGAGCTGGGACAAATCAAAAAGGAAATAAGTCTCCACTGAGCTGGGACGGAGGGAGTATATGTTTTGTTATTTTATTTTTATTTATTTTTAGACTATTGTTAAATTATTAACATTATCAAAATGTATGTTCATTAATATTTGAGTTTTTTTAGATTATACAAATGTATAGATCATCTATGAAAAGAAAAACGCATCTTACTGATGTGAACAACGATTCCATTAATTTATCGCAACGATCTTCTCAACGATTACCATTGGCAGATATTTCTAATGGTAATTTTATTATTTACTTTATTATTATTTTAGCATATCCATTAATATCATGTGTATAAAATTAGATTATAAGAATGGATGATTTTATATTTATTTTTTTACTATCATTTTAAATGAATTTATTTTTATTTTTAGTGGACTTATCATCGGGTAGTCATTTGATTTCACCGAGTAATCATCAAAGTTGTATTACGGCTCAAGGTAATATGTTATTGAATTTTGTCAATTTCTATATATCCTGACTTATTGCAAAATAAGGATGTCGAAGGATTCTTCCAGACTAGAGCTGTGTTTGCTCCAACAAATGAGATTGTCGATAACATAAATGATTATGTCATGTCACTCTTTCCGGGAGACGAAGTTGAATATATGAGTTCTGATGCCATTTGTAAGGATGAGGATGATGAAAATGGTGCTGAAGATAAATTTTCACCTGAATTTCTAAATACTATCAAGTGTTCTGGATTGGCAAATCACATTATTAAGCTGAAGGTTGGGTGCATAATAATGCTTTTGAGAAATCTTGATCAAGCTACTGAATTGTGTAACAGCACCAAAATGATTGTCACTCAATTAGGTAAATACAATAATTTTTTATTAATTATATACATATAATTTAATACTTAATTTTGTTACATATATGTAGGTAAGCACGTAGTCGAAGCCAAGATGCTTTCGGGAAAGAATGCTGACATGAAGGTGCTTATTCTTAGAATGATAATGTCTCCGTCAGATGTGACAAAATTTCCGGTAAGATTCCAAAGAAGGCAATTTCCACTAGCCGTTTCTTTTGCTATGAAAATCAATAAGAGTCAGGGACAATCTCTTTCCCATGTAGGACTATATCTTTCACAACCTATTTTCAGTCACGGACAACTTTATGTAGCATTTTCCAGAGTAACCAGCAATAGAGGACTTAAAGTTATTATTTGTGATTCAGATGTTCAAACATATGACAAGACGCTGAATGTAGTCTACAAGGAAGTTTTCGACAGACTCTGAGAATTTATGTCACACAATTTGTGGTTAAACAAAAGTATTGCAATTTCTTATTACTTTCTTTGTTTTTATTTTGTTTATCTTCAAAATATATAGGAGATGGAAGAGATTATGTTGACACTTAGGCACACACTATTAAACTCACACTATTGTAACCATATCTCTTCATCTTCCAAAGTTGTAACACTAAAATCTTAATAATGTTTTTTGGTTAGGCAGGGACCTAACCTCCCGTGGTTTTGTGCCGGCGAGATAGTTGTCTCAAGGGCTTTCCACGTTACATCATGTGTCAACATCTTTTTTCTGTATTAATTATACTCCTAATATCCGCTACATTGATTATCAATTTCGATTTATATTGTTACTTAAAAATCAATTAAAACACATAAATAATTATTTACTTAATCAAAAAAAAAAATTATTCACCGTCGGGTACCGACGGGTTACTGACTAGTTATACCAAAAGCTAATTTACACTTTAATGGATGCACATAGTAGAGATAAATTTTGTATCACATAAACAAATATAGATTCAGAATTACCTCACAAAATATGATTCACTAAACATAAAAGTGTTACTTATTCATGAATTGAGGTTTTTTAACGTGATTATATCTTTTAGTAGTATATAAAAAACTAAATGCTTAGAGTACATTGTTTAATATAATAATATTTATATCCCAAAATGAATGACCAAAATATTTTAAATTTATCGTTAATCAAGAAAAAATTAGAAAAATAATTTAGTTTTTCGTTTTGGGACGGAGTATACTTTTTCTAAAAAGAGACCTTGACAACGATGTAATGCTTAGTACACTTGATAGGAATTAGGAAATCATAAATACTCGTATCTTTTTGGTTGAGTATTTTATAAATCAAGCATTAAACAATCAAGAAGGCAGACTCAAATGGCATACAAGACCATACAGTTCGCCACGTGGAATTCCAAGTCAGCTGTATGTTCACCAATTATTAGCCGCCATGTGTCACATTCAATGAAGAGTTTTATTTTAGATTTTGATTTAAACACAAATTTTAGCTTTTAAATTCAAACAAAATATTTTTTAATGTAATAAATTCAAACTACAGTGGTTCAACTACTTCATCCGAAAGAATGTGATGGTGGTAGAAAGTAGAAACATTGTCTTGGAGCATGCACTGATTTCTCTTATCATTACCCCCATATTAGATTTTAGATTATTAGATTAGTTTATTTTATTGGATTAAATTTAATTTTTTTAAATTGTATTATTCTCTCCATCCTAAAATGAATGATTTTTTTCAAAATTTAAGAATCAATTTAAAAAATTTAAATTTAATCTAGAAAAAATAATAAACATTCTTTTAATTCATTTTCAAAATTTTAGATTTGTAAAAATATAATGAATTATGAAAAACAAAATTAAATCAAAAAATTTAAAAGAACATTTATTTTGAGACAATAATGGTCATTCAATCTATATAATATATAAAAGCAGAAACATTTCAAGACCATACAACTCGCCACATGGAATTTCAAGTCAGCTCTATGTTCACCAATTATTAGCTACCATGTGTCACATTCAATGAAGAGTTTAATTTTAGATTTTGATTTAAACAAAAATTTTAGCTTTTAAATCCAAACAAAATATTTTTAAACGTAATAAATTCAAACTACAGCGGTTCAACTACTTCACCCGAAAAAATGTGATGATGGTAGAAAGTAGAAACATTGTCTTGGAGCATGCACTGATTTCTCTTATCATTATCCCCCATATTAGATTTTAGATTATTAGATTAGTTTATTTTATTGGATTAAATTTAATTTGTTTAAATTGTATTATTCTCTCCATCCTAAAATGAATTATTTTTTTCAAAATTTAAGAATCATTTTAAAAAATTTAATTTTAATCTAGAAAAAATAATAAACATTCTTTTAATTCTTTTTCAAAATTTTAGATTTGTAAAAATATAATGAATTATGAAAAAAAATTAAATCAAAAAATTTAAAAGAACATTTATTTTGAGACAATAATGGTCATTCAATCTATATAATATATAAAAACAGAAACATTTCAAGACCATACAACTCGCCAAATGGAATTCCAAGTCAGCTCTATATTCACCAATTATTAGCCGTCATGTGTCACATTCAATGAAGAGTTTTATTTTAGATTTTGATTTAAACACAAATTTTAGCTTTTAAATCCAAACAAAATATTTTTAAACATAATAAATTCAAACTACAGCGGTTCAACTACTTCATTCGAAAGAATATGATGGTGGTAGAAAGTAGAAACATTGTCTTGGAGCATGCACTGATTTCTCTTATCATTATCCCCCATATTAGATTTTAGATTATTAGATTATTTTATTTTATTGGATTAAATTTAATTTGTTTAAATTGTATTATTCTCTCCATCCTAAAATGAATTATTTTTTTCAAAATTTAAGAATCATTTTAAAAAATTTAATTTTAATCTAGAAAAAATAATAAACATTCTTTTAATTCTTTTTTAAAATTTTAGATTTGTAAAAATATAATGAATTATTAAAAAAAATTAAATCAAAAAATTTAAAAGAACATTTATTTTGAGACAATAATGGTCATTCAATCTATATAATATATAAAAGCAGAAACATTTCAAGACCATACAACTCGCCAAATGGAATTCCAAGTCAGCTCTATGTTCACCAATTATTAGCTGCCATGTGTCACATTCAATGAAGAGTGTTATTTTAGATTTTGATTTAAAAACAAATTTTAGCTTTTAAATCCAAACAAAATATTTTTAAACATAATAAATTCAAACTACAGCGGTTCAACTACTTCATTCGAAAGAATATGATGGTGGTAGAAAGTAGAAACATTGTCTTGGAGCATGCACTGATTTCTCTTATCATTATCCCCCATATTAGATTTTAGATTATTAGATTAGTTTATTTTATTGGATTAAATTTAATTTGTTTAAATTGTATTATTCTCTCCATCCTAAAATGAATTATTTTTTTCAAAATTTAAGAATCATTTTAAAAAATTTAATTTTAATCTAGAAAAAATAATAAACATTCTTTTAATTCTTTTTCAAAATTTTAGATTTGTAAAAATATAATGAATTATGAAAAAAAATTAAATCAAAAAATTTAAAAGAACATTTATTTTGAGACAATAATGGTCATTCAATCTATATAATATATAAAAGCAGAAACATTTCAAGACCATACAACTCGCCAAATGGAATTCCAAGTCAGCTCTATGTTCACCAATTATTAGCCGCCATGTGTCACATTCAATGAAGAGTTTTATTTTAGATTTTGATTTAAACACAAATTTTAGCTTTTAAATCCAAACAAAATATTTTTAAACATAATAAATTCAAACTACAGCGGTTCAACTACTTCATTCGAAAAAATATGATGGTGGTAGAAAGTAGAAATATTGTCTTGGAGCATGCACTGATTTCTCTTATCATTATCCCCCATATTAGATTTTAGATTATTAGATTAGTTTATTTTATTGGATTAAATTTAATTTGTTTAAATTGTATTATTCTCTCCATCCTAAAATGAATGATTTTTTATCAAAATTTAAGAATCATTTTAAAAAATTTAATTTTAATCTAGAAAAAATAAGAAACAACTTTTAATTTATTTTCAAAATTTTTGATTTGTAAAAATATAATGAATTATGAATTAAAATTAAATCAAAAAATTTAAAAGAACATTTATTTTGAGACAATAATGGTCATCTATATATTATATAAAAAGAGAAACATTTCATGCCATCACATTAAGCCATGTCACTATTATGACATGGCATTATGTGATTCACCCATTGGCAAATTATTTTTTATATAAATCAAATGGTTAAATTTAGAAATCTATCAATGGTATTTTAGTCATTTACGTTCATGGCATAAATGTAGATATTAGACATTGAAATCAACATCAAGTGCTTTTGATTGGGTGTCTTAATTTACGATTTTTTTCCCCCAAATTCTTTGACCTCAATTATTTTATAATAAATTAATTAAAAAAAATTGTTTACACCAAAATTCATATTTTTTTTCTCTACAAATAGAGACTAATTTCATTTGATTCGGACACAGAAAAAAAATTCTCTTTCTTGAATAGAAATCAAATATTTTATAATAAATTATTTTTTTTTTTAATTTTTTTCCACCTAAAATCATTACAAAAAATTCCTCATAAATAGATATTACTTTCATTTTATTCGGATAAAAAAAATCCTCTTCTTTGAAGCGCATGTCAATATTCTAAAAAATAAATGTAGTATAAATAAGTAGTTTGAAATAGGGAGAGATAGAAGTGGGTTGGGTTTGATGAGGATGTAGTGTTTGGGGAAACAACTCATTTAACACATTGTTAGTTATTTTTGGATATAAATCAAATATTTTATTATAAATTATTTTTTTTCCACCTAAAATCATTAAAAAAATTCTTTCAAAAATAGATATTACTTTCATTTTATTCGGATAAAAAAATCCTCTTCTTTGAAGTGCATGTCAATATTCTAAAAAATAAATGTCGTATAAATAGGTAGTTTGAAAGAGGGAGAGGAAGAAGTGGGTTGGATTTGATGAGGGATTGTAGTGTTTAGGAAAAATAAACTCATTTAACACATTGTTAGTTATTTTTGGATTTTGATTTTTCTTCTCAAAATTAAATAAGTTAAACTGAAAAAAAATATTATAATTTTGTTCATGATGAGTTAATGTAAATAAATATGATATTTATTTTAAAAAATCATCTTTTTTTAATATAAATCAAATATTTTATAATAAGTTTTAAAATATTTTTTTTCACCAAAAATCATAAAAAAAAATTCTTCCAAAAATAGAGACTACTTTCATTCGATTTGGACACATAAAAGAAATCATTTTCTTTGAAGTGCATGTCAATATTTTATCTATCTATATAATCTATATAATATATAAAAAGAAAAATATTTTATGCCATCATATTAAGCCATGTCACTATTATGACATGGCATTATGTGATTCACCCATTGGTCAATTATTTTCTATATAAATCAAGTGGTTAAATTTAGAAATCTATCAAGGGTATTTTAGTCATTTACATTCATGGCATAAATGTAGATATTAAACATTGAAATCAACACAAGTGCTTTTGATTGGATGCCTTAATTTACGAATTCCTTCCCCCCCCCCCAAATTCTTTGACCTCAATTATTTTATAATAAATTAATTTAAAAAAAATTGTTTACACCAAAATTCATAATTATTTTTCCTCTACAAATAGAGGCTAATTTCATTTGATTCGGACACAGATAAAAAATCCTCTATCTTGAATACAAATCAAATATTTTATAGTAAATTATTTTTTTTAATTTTTTTTCCACCTAAAATCATTAAAAAAATTCTTCCAAAAATAGATATTACTTTCATTTTATTCGAACAAAAAAAAAATCCTCTTATTTGAAGTGCATGTCAATGTTCTAAAAAATAAATTTAGTAAAAATAGGTAGTTTGAAAGAGGGAGAGGAAGAAGTGGGTTGGGTTTGATGAGGGATTGTAGTGTTTGGGAAAAAAAATCATTTAACACATTGTTAGTTATTTTTGGATTTTTATTTTTCTTCTCAAAATTAAATAAGTTAAATTGAAAAAATATATTATAATATTGTTCATGATGAGTTAATGTAAACAAATATGATATTTATTTAAAAAAAAATCCTCTTTTTTTAATATAAATCAAATATTTATAATATTTTTTTTAAAATTTTTTTCCACCTAAAATCAAAAAAAAAAAAATTCTTCCAAAAAAAGAGACTAATTTCATTAGATTTGGACATAAAAAATAAATCCTTATCTTTGAAGTGCATGTCAATATTTTATCTATATAATATATATAAAGAGAAACATTTCATGCCATCACATTAAGCCATGTCACTATTATGACATGACATTATGTGATTCACCCATTGACCAATTATTTTCTATTTAAATCAAGTGGTTAAATTTGAAAATTTATCAAGGGTATTTTAGTCATTTACGTTCATGTCATAAATGTAAATATTAGACATTTAAATCAACATCAAGTGCTTTTGATTGGATGCCTTAATTTACGATTTTTTTCCCCAAATTCTTTGACCTCAATTATTTTTTAATAAATTAATTTAAAAAAAAATTGTTTACACCAAAATTCATAATTTTTTTTCTCTACAAATAGAGACTAATTTTATTTGATTCGAACACAGAAAAAAAATCCTCTTTCTTGAATATAAATCAAATATTTTATAATAAATTATTTTTTTTTTTAATTTTTTTCCACATAAAATCATTAAAAAATTTTCTCCAAAAATAGATATTACTTTCATTCTATTCGGACAAAAAAAATCTTCTTTTATTGAAGTGCATGTCAATATTCTAAAAAATAAATGTAGTATAAATAGGTAGTTTGAAAGAGGGAGAGAAATAAGTGGGTTGGATTTGATGTGGGAGTGTAGTGTTTGGGGAAAAAAATCATTTAACACATTGTTAGTTATTTTTGGATTTTGATTTTTCTTCTCAAAATTTAATAAGTTAAAGTGAAAAAGAATATTATAATTTTTTTCATGATGAGTTAATGTAAACAAATATGATATTTATTTAAAAAAAATCCTCTTTTTTGAATATAAATCAAATATTTTATAATAATTTTTTTTTAATTTTTTTCCACCAAAAATCATAAAAAAAAATTCTTTTAAAAGAAGAGACTACCTTCATTCGATTTGGACACAAAAAATAAATCCTTATCTTTGAAGTGCATGTCAATATTCTATCTATATAATATATAAAAAGAGAAACATTTCATGCCATCACATTAAGCCATGTCACTATTATGACATGGCATTATGTGATTCACCCATTGACCAATTATTTTCTATATAAATCAAGTGGTTAAATTTGGAAATCTATCAAGTGTATTTTAGTCATTTACGTTCATGGCATAAATGTAGATATTAGATATTGAAATCAACATCAAGTGCTTTTGATTGGATGCCTTAATTTACGATTTTTTTCTCCCAAATTATTTGATCTCAATTATTTTATAATAAATTAATTTTTTTAAAAAATTGTTTGCACCAAAATTCATAATTTTTTTTTCTCTACAAATAGAGACTAATTTCATCTGATTCGGACACAGAAAAAAAATCCTCTTTCTTGAATATAAATCAAATATTTTATAATAAATTATTTTTTAAATTTTTTCCACCTAAAATCATTACAAAAAATTCCTCATAAATAGATATTACTTTCATTTTATTCGGATAAAAAAAATCCTCTTCTTTGAAGTGCATGTCAACATTCTAAAAAATAAATGTAGTATAAATAAGTAGTTTGAAATAGGGAGAGATAGAAGTGGGTTGGGTTTGATGAGGATGTAGTGTTTGGGGAAACAACTCATTTAACACATTGTTAGTTATTTTTGGATATAAATCAAATATTTTATAATAAATTATTTTTAAAATTTTTTTCCACCTAAAATCATTAAAAAATTTCCTCCAAAAATAGATATTACTTTCATTTTATTCGGACAAAAAAAAAATCCTCTTCTTTGAAGTGCATGTCAATATTCTAAAAAATAAATGTAGTATAAATAGGTAGTTTGAAAGAGGGAGAGGAAGAAGTGGGTTGGGTTTGATGAGGGAGTGTAGTGTTTGGGAAAAAAAAACTCATTTAATGCATTGTTAGTTATTTTTGGATTTTGATTTTTCGTCTCAAAATTAAATAAGTTAAATTGAAAAAGAATATTATAGTTTTGTTCATGATAAGTTAATATAAACAAATACGATATTTATTTTAAAAAAAATACTCTTTTTGAATATAAATTAAATATTTTATTATATATTTTTAAAAAATTTTGTTTCGCCAAAAATCATAAAAAAAATTCTTCCAAAAAAAGAGACTACTTTCATTCGATTTGGACACAAATAAGAAATCATTTTCTTTGAAGTGCATGTCAATATTTTATCTATCTATATAATCTATATAATATATAAAAAGAGAAATATTTTATGCCATCATATTAAGCCATGTCACTATTATGACATGGCATTATGTGATTCATCCATTGGTCAATTATTTTCTATATAAATCAAGTGGTTAAATTTAGAAATCTATCAAGGGTATTTTAGTCATTTACATTAATGGCATAAATGTAGATATTAAACATTGAAATCAACACAAGTGCTTTTGATTGGATGCCTTAATTTACGAATTTCCCCCCCCCCCCCCAAATTCTTTGACCTCAATTATTTTATAATAAATTAATTTAAAAAAAATTGTTTACACCAAAATTCATAATTATTTTTCCTCTACAAATAGAGGCTAATATGATATTTATTTATTATTACTATTATTCGTATACTAATAAATGATACTCCCTCCGTCCCACTTCAAGGGTCCTACTTTTCCTTTTGATCTGTCCACTTCGAGAGTCCCTTCCATAAATGACATGTTTTGAATATATTTATACCCTTGTAATTTAAATATATCGATTCAATATTTCTCATAATATCCAACGTAACGATAGGGTTTTTTTTTGAAATAAAAAGAATCATATTATTAACGACAATAAATTCATTATACATTAAGTTTATGCATTTGAATGCGTACTTGATTTGCTAAACAATGTTACGTTCTCCTGACAAATAAAGTTTATGCATACAATGATGGAAAATACTCCCTCCGTTCCATAATGGAATGTCCAAAAAAATTTCAAATTTGCTCTTGATCAAAAGCAAATTTCAAAACTTTTTGGACATTCATTTCAAATATGCTCTTGACTAAGAATAATTTGATAATTGAATTGTTATCCTACTGTAAATTGATTAATATTTGATTCATTTAATAAATGACTATATAATTGACAGACAAAATAGCCTACCAAACTACTGTTTGTCAAAGATAATTTTATGAGCAAGTTTGTGTAAATTTTATAAGCTCAAATCATTACGCGAGTTTGTGTAAATTATATATTCTCCATCTCTTAAAAAATCGGTGATCAAGTGTACACAAATTTTTATTTTTATAATAAAATTAGATTTCTGTGACCAAAATATGTTTGACCATTCCAACACATATAGGCTAAATGGAGTTAGTTTGAATGTAGTAATGTAATTTTCTGTGTGTACATGATACTCCCTCTATCCCAAAATATTCGTCTCACTTTTTTATTATTGGATATAAACCTAACATATTATTTTCGTTTATTTAAATGAAATTACAGATTATACCAATAAGTAATTACAAGCCTTAATATGCCCGTCGAATCTCGACGGGTTACTCACTAGTATAATATATAAAAGCAGAAACATTTCAAGATCATACAGCTCGCCACGTGGAATTCCAAGTCAGCTCTATGTTCACCAATTATTAGCCACCATGTGTCACATTCAATGAAGAGTTTTATTTTAGATTTTGATTTAAACACAAATTTTAGATTTTAAATCCAAACAAAATATTTTTAAACGTAATAAATTCAAACTACAGCTGTTCAACTACTTCATCCAAAAGAATGTAATGGTGGTAGAAAGTAGAAACATTGTCTTGGAGCATGCACTGATTTCTCTTATCATTATCCCCCATAATAGATTTTAGATTATTAGATTAGTTTATTTTATTGGATTAAATTTAATTTATTTAAATTGTATTATTCTCTCCATCCTAAAATGAATGTTTTATTTCAAAATTTAAGAATCATTTTAAAAAAATTTAATTTTAATCTAGAAAAAATAATAAACATACTTTTAATTCATTTTCAAAATTTTAAATTTGTAAAAATATAATGAATTATGAAAAAAATTTTAAAAGAACATTTATTTTGAGACAATAATGGGCATTCAATCTATCTATATAATATATAAAAGCAGAAACATTTCAAGACCATACAGCTCGCCACGTGGAATTCCAAGTCAGCTCTATGTTCACCAATTATTAGCCGCCATGTGTCACATTCAATGAAGAGTTTTATTTTATATTTTGATTTAAACACAAATTTTAGCTTTTAAATCCAAACAAAATATTTTTAAACGTAATAAATTCAAACTACAGCGGTTCAACTACTTCATCCGAAAGAATATAATGGTGGTAGAAAGTAGAAACATTGTCTTGGAGTATGCACTGATTTCTCTTATCATTATCCCCCATATTAGATTTTAGTTTGTTTAAATTGTATTATTCTCTCCATTCTAAAATGAATGATTTTTTTCAAAATTTAAGAATCATTTTAAAAAATTTAATTTTAATTTAGAAAAAATAATAAACATTCTTTTAATTCATTTTCAAAATTTTAGATTTGTAAAAATATAATGAATTATGAAAAAAATTAAATCAAAAAATTTAAAAGAATATTTATTTTGAGACAATAATTGTCATTCAATCTATATAATATATAAAAGCAGAAACATGTCAAGACCATACAGCTCGCCACGTGAAATTTCAAGTAAGTTCTATGTTCGCCAATTATTGGCAGCCATGTGTCACATTCAATGAAGAGTTTTTATTTTAGATTTTGATTTAAACACAAATTTTAGCTTTTAAATCCAAATATAATATTTTTAAACGTAATAAATTCAAACTACAACGGTTCAACTACTTCATTCGAAAGAATGTGATAATGGTAGAAAGTAGAAACATTGTCTTGGAGCATGCACTGATTTCTCTTATCATTATCTCCCATATTAGATTTTAGATTAATAGATTAGTTTATTTTATTGGATTAAATTTAATTTGTTTAAATTGTATTGTTCTCTCCATCCTAAAATGAATGATTTTTTTTCAAAATTTAAGAATCATTTTAAAAAATATAATTTTAATTTAGAAAAAATAATAAACATTCTTTTAATTCTTTTTCAAAATTTTAGATTTGTAAAAATATAATGAATTATGAAAAAAAATTAAATCAAAAAATTAAAAGAACATTTATTTTGAGACAATAATGGTCATCCAATCTATATAATATATAAAAGCAAACAGATTTCAAGACCATACAGCTCGCCACGTGGAATTCAAGTCAGCTCTATGTTCACCAATAGCCGCCATGTGTCACATTCAATGAAGAGTTTTATTTTAGATTTTGATTTAAACACAAATTTTAGCTTCTAAATCCAAACAAAATATTTTTAAACGTAATAAATTCAAACTACAGCGGTTCAACTAGTTCATCCGAAAGAATGTAATGGTGGTAGAAAGTAGAAATATTGTCTTGGAGCATGCACTGATTTCTCTTATCATTATCCCCCATATTAGATTTTAGATTATTAGATTAGTTTATTTTATTGGATAAAATTTAATTTGTTTAAATTGTATTATTCTCTCCATCCTAAAATGAATGATTTTTTTCAAAATTTAAGAATCATTTTAAAAAATTTAATTTTAATCTAGAAAAAATAATAAACATTCTTTTAATTCATTTTCAAAATTTTAGATTTGTAAAAATATAATGAATTATGTAAAAAAAATCAAAAAATTTAAAAGAACATTTATTTTGAGACAATAATGGTCATTCAATCTATATAATATATAAAAGCAGAAACATTTCAAGATCATACAGCTCGCCACTTGGAATTCCAAGTCAGCTCTATGTTCACCAATTATTAGCCGCCATGTGTCACATTCAATGAAGAGTTTTATTTTAGATTTTGATTTAAACACAAATTTTAGCTTTTAAATCCAAACAAAATATTTTTAAACGTAATAAATTCAAACTACAGCGGTTCAACTACTTCATCCGAAAGAATGTAATGGTGGTAGAAAGTAGAAACATTGTCTTGGGTTTAATATTTCTTTTAAGGGATTTAATGAAAATTTAAAAAAGGTAGAAAGTTAAATTTATGGGTTAATTACAATTTAGGGCCTAAAGTCTTGTATGAGGTTCCCAAATGGGGCCTGACTTTTTTTTTTTAGCGACTTAGGGCCTATACTTACAATTTCTTATCAAATAAGGGCTTATTGACGTTAAGTGTTAACGGAAATCATAAATAAGCCCTTATTTGATAAGAAATTGTAAGTATAGGCCCTAAATCGCCAAAAAAAAAGTCAGGCCCCTTTTGGGGACCTCACAAGATTTCAGGCCCTAAATTGTAATTAATCCTTATTTTATTGGATTAAATTTAATTTGTTTAAATTGTATTATTCTCTCCATCCTAAAATGAATGATTTTTTTTTTTTCAAAATTTAAGAATCATTTTAAAAAATATAATTTTAATCTAGAAAAAATAATAAACATTCTTTTAATTCATATTCAAAATTTTAGATTTGCAAAAATATAATGAATTATGAAAAAAAATTAAATCAAAAAATTTAAAAGAACATTTATTTTGAGACAATAATGGTCATTCAATCTATATATTATATAAAAGCAAACAGATTTCAAGAAAATTTAATGCTTGATTAATAAAATACTCAACCAAAAAGATACGAGTATTTATGATTTCCTAATTCCTATCAAGTGTACTAAGTGATACTTGGTGATGATAAAGAAACTGTTGTTAAGTCCGCGCCGATCATGATCTCGCAAAGAAGACAAGCAACCAAAATCCAACAAAGCTAACTTCATTGTCCTAATTTTTCATTCTCAACATTATGGCCATTGTAAGCTAAACCTCCACGGATAGATTTAAATCGATTCTATCATTCTCTTAGTATTATTTAATTTGATCATCTCAATTATTGTTTTTAAGAATATTTTTTGTTGTGATTTTTAACTTAGGTAACTATTTTAATTCATTTTTTTGTGTGTTGATCAAACATGTTCCTTTTTTTTTTAATGAAACTGATCAAATATGATCCTAAGCATTACATCGTTGTCAAGGTCTCTTTTTAGAAATAGTAAACTCCGTCCCAAAATGAATAACTAAATTATTTTTCTAATTTTTTCTTGATTAACGATAAATTTAAAGTATTTTAGTCATTCATTTTGGGATATAAATATTATTATATTAAACAATGTACTCTAGGCATTTAGTTTTTTATATACTATTAAAAGATATAATCACGTTTAAAAAACCTCTTTTAATGAATAAGTAACACTTTTATTGGATTAAATTTAATTTTTTTAAATTGTATTATTCTCTCCATCCTAAAATGAATGATTTTTTTCAAAATTTAAGAATCAATTTAAAAAATTTAAATTTAATCTAGAAAAAATAATAAACATTCTTTTAATTCATTTTCAAAATTTTAGATTTGTAAAAATATAATGAATTATGAAAAACAAAATTAAATCAAAAAATTTAAAAGAACATTTATTTTGAGACAATAATGGTCATTCAATCTATATAATATATAAAAGCAGAAACATTTCAAGATCATACAGCTCGCCATGTGGAATTCCAAGTCAGCTCTATGTTCACCAATTATTAGCCGCCATGTGTCACATTCAATGAAGAGTTTTATTTTAGATTTTGATTTATACACAAATTTTAGCTTTTAAATCCAAACAAAATATTTTTAAACGTAATAAATTCAAACTATAGCGATTCAACTACATCATCCGAAAGAATGTGATGGTGGTAGAAAGTAGAAACATTGTCTTGCATGCCATTTGAGCCTGCCTTCTTAATTGTTTAATGCTTGATTAATAAAATACTCAACCAAAAAGATACGAGTATTTATGATTTCCTAATTCCTATCAAGTGTATTAAGTGATACTTGGTGATGATAAAGAAACTGTTGTTATGTCCGCGCTGAGCATGATCTCGCAAAGAAGACAAGCAACCAAAATCCAACAAAGCTAGCTTCATTATCCTAATTTTTCATTCTCCGCATTATGGCTATTGAAAGCTAAACCTCCACGGACAGATTTAAATAGATTCTATCATTCTCTTAGTATTATTTAATTTGATCATCTCAATTATAGTTTTTAAGAATATTTTTTGTTGTGATTTTTAACTTAGGTAATTGTCTTGATTCTTTTTTCTGTGTGTTGATCAAACAAGTTCCTTTTTTTTTTATTAAACTGATCAAATATGATCCTAAGCATTACATCGTTGTCAAGGTCTCTTTTTAAAGTATACTCCTTCCCAAAATGAAAAACTAAATTATTTTTCTAATTTTTTCTTGATTAACGATAAATTTAAAATATTGTAGTCATTCAATTTGGGATATACATATTATTATATTAAACAATGTACTCTAGACATTTAGTTTTTTATATACTATTAAAAGATATAATCACGTTTAAAAAACCTCAATTCATTAATAAGTAACAATTTTATGTTTAGTGAATCATATTTTGTGAGGTAATTCTGAATCTATATTTGTTTATGTGATACAAATTTTAGCTTTTAAATCCAAACAAAATATTTTTAAATGTAATAAATTCAAACTACAGTGGTTCAACTACTTTATCCGAAAGAATGTAATAGTGGTAGAAAGTAGAAACATTGTCTTGGAGCATACACTGATTTCTCTTATCATTATCCCCCATAATAGATTTTAGATTATTAGATTAGTTTATTTTATTGGATTAAATTTAATTTGTTTAAATTGTATTATTCTTTCCATCCTAAAATAAATGATTTTTTTTTTCAAAATTTAATAATAATTTTAAAAAAATTAATTTTAATCTAGAAAAAATAATAAAAATTCTTTTAATTCATTTTCAAAATTTTAGATTTGTAAAAATATAATGAATTATGATAAAAAATTTAAAGAACATTTATTTTGAGACAATAATGGTCATTCAATCTATCTATATAATATATAAAAGCAAAAACATTTCAAGACCATACAGCTCGACACGTGGAAATCCAAGTCAGCTCTATGTTCACCAATTGTTAGCCGCCATGTGTCACATTCAATGAAGAGTTTTATTTTAGAATTTGATTTAAACACAAATTTTAGCTTTTAAATTCAAATAAAATATTCTTAAACGTAATAAATTCAAACTACAGCGGTTCAACTACTTCATCCAAAAGAATATAATGGTGGTAGAAAGTAGAAACATTGTCTTGGAGCATGCACTGATTTCTCTTATCATCATCCCCCATATTAGATTTTAGATTATTAGATTAGTTTATTTTATTGGATTAAATTTAATTTGTTTAAATTGTATTATTCTCTCCATGCTAAAATGAATGAGTTTTTTCAAAATTTAAGAATCATTTTAAAAATTTAATTTTAATCTAGAAAAAATAATAAACATTTTTTTAATTCATTTTCAAAATTTTAGATTTGTAAAAATATAATGAATTATGAAAAATAAATAAATAAAAAAATTTAAAAGAACATTTATTTTGAGACAATAATGGTCATTCAATCTATATAATATATAAAAGGAGAAATATTTCAAGATCATACAGCTCGCCACGTGGAATTCCAAGTCAGCTCTATGTTCAGCAATTATTAGCCGCCATGTGTCACATTCAATGAAGAGTTTTATTTTAGATTTTAATTTAAACACAAATTTTAGATTTTAAATCCAAACAAAATATTTTTAAACGTTATAAAATCAAACTACAGCGGTTCAACTACTTCATTCGAAAGAATGTAATGGTGGTAGAAAGTAGAAACATTGTCTAGGAGCATGCACTGATTTCTCTTATCATTATCCCCCATAATAGATTTTAGATTATTAGATTAGTTTATTTTATTGGATTAAATTTAATTTGTTTAAATTGTATTATTCTCTCCATCCTAAAATGAATGATTTTTTTCAAAATTTAAGAATCATTTTAAATAATTTAATTTTAATCTAGAAAAAATAATAAACATTCTTTTAATTCATTTTCAAAATTTTAGATTTGTAAAAATATAATAAATTATGAAAAAAAATCAAAAAATTTAAAAGAAAATTTATTTTGAGACAATAATGGTCATTCAATCTATATAATATATAAAAGCAGAAACATTTCAAGATCATACTACTCGCCACATGGAATTTCATGTCAGCTCCTTGTTCACCAATTATTAGCCGCCATGTGTCACATTCAATGAAGAGTTTTATTTTAGATTTTGATTTAAACACAAATTTTAGCTTTTAAATCCAAACAAAATATTTTTAAACGTAATAAATTCAAACTACAGCAGTTCAACTACTTCATCCGAAAGAATGTAATTGTGGTAGAAAGTAGAAATATTGTCTTTGAGCATGCACTGATTTCACTTATCATTATACCGCATATTAGATTTTAGATTATTAGATTAGTTTATTTTATTGGATTAAATTTAATTTGTTCAAATTGTATTATTCTCTCCATCCTAAAATGAATGATTTTTTTTCAAAATTTAAGAATCATTTTAAAAAATTTAATTTTAATATAGAAAAAATAATAAACATTCTTTTAATTCATTTTCAAAATTTTAGATTTGTAAAAATATAATGAATTATGAAAACAAAATTAAAAACACATTTATTTTGAGACAATAATGGTCATTCAATCTATCTATATAATATATAAAGGCAAAAACATTTCAAGACCATACAGCTCGCCACGTGGAATTCCAAGTCAGCTCTATGTTCACCAATTGTTAGCCGCCATGTGTCACATTCAATGAAGAGTTTTATTTTAGATTTTGATTTAAACACAAATTTTAGCTTTTAAATTCAAATAAAATATTTTTAAACGTAATAAATTCAAACTACAGCAGTTCAACTACTTCATCCAAAAGAATGTAATGGTGGTAGAAAGTAGAAACATTGTCTTGGAGCATGCACTGATTTCTCTTATCATTATCCCCCATATTAGATTTTAGATTATTAGATTAGTTTATTTTATTGGATTAAGTTTAATTTGTTTAAATTGTATTATTCTCTCCATCCTAAAATGAATGATATATTTCAAAATTTAAGAATCATTTTAAATAAATTTAATTTTAATCTAGAAAAAATAATAAACATTCTTTTAATTCATTTTCAAAATTTTAGATTTGTAAAAATATAATGAATTATGAAAAAAAATTAAATCAAAAAATTTAAAAGAACAGTTATTTTGAGACAATAATGGTCATTCAATCTATCTATATAAAATATAAAAGCAGAAACATTTCAAGACCATACGCTCGCCACGTGGAATTCCAAGTCAGCTCTATGTTCACCAATTATTAGCCGCCATGTGTCACATTCAATAAAGAGTTTTATTTTAGAATTTGATTTAAACCCAAATTTTAGCTTTTAAATCCAAATAAAATATTTTTAAACGTAATAAATTCAAACTACAGCGGTTCAACTACTTCATCCGAAAGAATGTAATGGTGGTAGAAAGTAGAAACATTGTCTTTGAGCATGCACTGATTTCGATTTTTTTTTTAAAATATAGCTTTTTAAAAATTTATATATCAAAATAACATTTTTAAAAACTTAAGTACCATAGTAGCACTTTTGGCTTGAAATCCGGAACTGGTAATTCCGGATTATGAATTCCGGAATTACCAATTCCGGAATTGGCTTTTTTTTTTTTTTTTTTGTTTTCCAAAATTGAATTTCCAAAAATAATATGTCCGTAAAAAGGGAGCGATCGCGTCCTTATATAGAGCGATCGCTCCAAGTGTACTCCGGCGTCACCAATTTCGGATTCTATTTTATATTTTTTTTATTTTCCAAAGCTGATAAATTAGGAAAATAATATTTTCTGGAAAATAGGGAGCGATCGCACGTTTATGGGGGGCGATCGCTCATAGTGTAATCCGGAATTGATAACTCCGGATTCTATTTTTTTTTTAATACAAAATATAACTGAATTGAATTAAGTAATGTTTTTTTTTTGAAAAATTCTAATCCGGAAATGCTAATTCCGGATTTGCTTTACAAAACCCATCTTCCCCGGCAAATCTGTAAAGAAATCTAGCATAATAAAAATCCAGTGAAGAAGAAGGAGAAAAGAAGGAAGAAGAAGAAGAAAGTAGGTGAATTTTTTCCAAAAAATATTGAAAATTCAAGAAGTTGATTAAGAAGTTCAAGAAGAAGAGAAGAGAGGTGATTAAGAAGGTACATTTAATCCTCTTATTTTTTTGTTCGAAATTTAAATTTAGTATTTATTTAATTTTTTTTGTGAATGTAGTGATATTGTTAAATTAGATTTTTTATAATTTTTTTTCAATTTGTAGGAATAAATATGGCTGGAGTTCCACTTATTTTCATGTGTTATTGGGGAGAAAATGATGAACACCTGTTTGAAGGTGAACATTTTGAAAGGGGACCAAAATGTGCACTTAGGGCTAAAACTCGGTGGAGTTACAAGAAGTTGATTAAAAAGTTAGCTAAGAAAATTGGGGTAGATCGAGCTATTGTTCAGTTGCAAGTTACATGTAGATATCCTCATCTTGTCGCTCCCGGGATTGCAAACTACATTCCATTTGTAATCGACAATGATATGGGTATGGAAGTCATGTTTGATGTTTCTGCTCAGTTTGGTGGGTTGAGTAGCTTACAATTGTATGTTAAGATAAATTTAGTTGATAATGTGAATGTTGAGGAGTTTGAAACCTATGAGGAGCCATTACAAAATGAGTATGTTAATGACATGGATACCTTCCAGATGGGTTCTTTAAGCTGCTATAGTCAGAGGGATGCTGGAACAAGTACACAAACATATGTGGAAGAGGAAGAGGAAGAGGAAGAGGGAGAGGAAGAGGAAGAGGAAGAGGAAGAGGAAGAGGGGGAGGAAGAGAGAGAGGAAGAGGGAGGGGGTGAGGGTGAGGAATTGTATAATGATGATGATAATGATTCAGATTATGAAGAAAATATTGGGTTGCTTCTAAATGAAGATCTTGACGATGGATATGATGATTGCAGTAGTCCTACTGATGTTAGCGAGAATGAGGGAGAAGATTTGGCGTTACATTTGGTTGCTTACGAAGAACCACAACATCATGTGCATGAGAGAGTCGGGTATCAATTTTATCGTGATATTGGAGAAGGATCGGAGATATATGATGATAACCAATATGACTTTGCTGAATGGAATGTAGAACATCATGACATTGCCAAAGGTATTCGGTTTTCAAAGAAGTCAGAGGTGCAGCATAAAATGAAGTTGTTTCATATTAAGAAAAATCTGCGCTTCAAGGTAAAACGAAGCACAACCCGAAAGTGGACTATTGAGTGTTTGGTGAAAGATTTTCCGTGTAATTTTTATGTGAATGTGAGTTTGAAGAATGCCGGGTATTGGGAAATTACCAAATACAAGGGTCCTCATTCTTGCTTGGCAACTGAAATTAGCCAAAATCATCGAAACATGGATGCTAAGTTCATAGGGCAGGAAGTTTTGGAACTGGTTAAGGCTGATCCCGAGTTGAAGATTGTACTAGTGAAGGCGGAAATAAAAAAAGCCTATGGGAAGGAAGTTTCATATAGAAAGGCATGGTGTGGCAAACAAAAAGCTATTGCAGAGGCATATGGAGACTGGGAAGAATCTTACATAAGATCGCCACGTTTGTTAGCCGCCATCCAAAAGTGGAACCACTGGAACCATTGTGGAGCATTCGATCCTCCTACTCCCGGTGCTTTAGGTATGTTTGATCGTGTGTTCGGGCATTTGGCACTTGTGTGGAAGCATTCTCTCATTGTCGTCTGTTATTTCGTTGATGGCACATTCCTGCATGGAAGATATAGAGGGGTTATTCTTATTGCTATGGGTGTCGACGCAAATGATAGTCTACTTCCTCTCGCATTCGCTATTGTTGAAAAAGAGGACTATCGAAACTGGTGTTGGTTTCTGCATCTTCTTAGCAAACATATTGTTAAGGGTCGTGAAGTTTGCTTGATATCTGATCGGCATAATGGCATCCTTTCCACGGTTGGAGACATTGCCAACTGGCCACGAAATGTTATCCACAGATGGTGCATGTTGCACTTGCGAGCTAATTTTCTTAAAGCTCACAAGGGCGTTGGATTGAAAGATCTTTTGGCGTCTTTAGCACCACCCAAGATAGAAAGCTTAAATGTTATCTGAGGCAAATTAATATCATCAACCCTGAGGCTACTAAATGGTTTGAGAACTTGGATGCTAGAAAGTGGACAATGGCTCACGATGGTGGATATAGGTACGGCATTAAGACTACTAATTTGTCGGAAGTTTTTAATGGCGTTATGAAAGGAGCTCGGGGAATGCCAATTTCAGCAGTTGTTGAGACCTCATTCTATAGGTGTGTGGCATACTTTCAAGATAGACTCACTAAAGCAATTAGTGCTTTAGGGGGAGATCCTAATGGCATCCCACCACCAAATGCCACGCTACAATTCAGTGAGAGAATCGATCGAAGATACCGATACAATTTGGATAAGGCTGGGTTTCATCACGTCACAAGGTTTAACACTACGTCTGTGGGTGTTTATAGTGTGACGACCAGGGTACGTGGTGACAAAGGTGGACACATTAAAGTTGTGAGATTGCGTGATCGAACATGCACTTGTGGCAAATGGATGCAATATCATTACCCTTGTTCGCATGTGCTTGCGTGTTTCAAATCGCAAAGTGTCGATGGTATGAGTTATATTCATCCTTTTTATAGCCTTGCCTCGTACTACAAGACGTGGAGTTGCTCTTTTCATCCAATCTATGACGAGGCCTATTGGAATGTAGATCATATTGTCCCACGTTTTTACCCTAACCCGGAGCATCGACGTGACAAGAAGCAAGGGAGACCCAGGTCAAGGCGACTGAGAAACTCTATGGATTGGCAAGTTGCAAAAAAAAAGAATCATTGTGGGATTTGCAAGTTAGAAGGTCACACGCGAAGGAGATGTCCAACTCTTAGACAGTAAGAGTTAATTGTTATTTTTATTATTACTTCTTAAATTACGTACTTTGAACTTTTAAGTATTGTTGTTTTATTTGAACTTGTAATATTGTTTTATTTGAACTTGTAATATATTGAACTTGTAATATATTTAACTCTTGGTGGAGTATGACATCAAATATATTTGTAGTTGCGAAACTTAAAACGACCAAATGGGTCAACCGCTCCATTTTATAGCAAATAAAATATGAATAAAAACTGAAATAACATTAAAATAAATAGTTAAAATTAGTGATCACATCCCGATCACATAGGATAGAAATACAAGTTCAACAGTTCAACAATACATACATTAATCAAACATTAAAATAAAGAGTTCAAAGTAGTGATCACATCCCGATCACATAGGATAGAAATACAAGTTCAACAGTTCAACAACTTTTACATGAAAAACCCCTTCATGGAAAATCAGATGGGATGAAATCCTTATGGAATACCTGCAACACAAATAAACTAATGTCATTTGTTGAACAATCACCCACTCACAGTCTGTACCTAACAATTTTACCTTGAATACATTGGGGAGTGTGATGTTGAGATAATGTGATTTACGTGAGGGGGAGAAAACAACAACCTAAAAATTACAAAACAACATGATTAGATGGCAATATTAATAATAGGTTCCAGCGGTTGCATTTTTAATACATCATACCTGATGAAGTATCAGAACAGAACCAACAACTATGTCATTTCCGAATTCACTCTCAGTAAACACCTTATGATGAATTGAAGCACCTATTGTTCCCGTAGGATCCTATCAATTTTACCTTAATTAGTAAGATAAGACACATACTAATCATGCTAGAAAACATACAAAACTCATATGCTAACCTTCAAAGTCACCATAGCGTCACCAAATTCATTTCATGTGATGGTCTTGACAACACCAACGGCAACATTAATCCTATCAAATCCATTAGGAAATCCGCCCGTGACAGTATTCAAAGGGGTAGCAGGAATCATACCATCGCCATTGAGCAGTTCAAGTGCGGAGAGCCAAGGACTACGTTCGAAATCTTTATCCTCCTTGGGATCTTCAATCGCTCTCCTCACATACTCTTGGGTCGGAATTAGAGGTTCCTGAGAGGATCCCCCCCTCTGACGATCGAGGTTTCTCTGGCGCATAGCCAACTGCACGTCACCAGCTGGACCAGGAATCGACGCTCGAAGAGGGTTGAGACAGATTTATTTGAGAGAGGTGAGAGGGTTGAGGTTAGATGTTTGGCCTTCAAAATGAGGACGGGGATTAGAATGGCGTTTGAGTCTGCGATCCATATTTGAGTTTTGTATGAAGCAGGTTGTAATGAAACCACTCCTTCCTTTTAAAGGGGAATTCAGATTTGATAAATCCGGCATTAGCAGTGCCGGATTTGAAAGTTAAGATAAATCCGGCATTGGCAGTGCCGAATTTGTCAGTGAAGATAAAATCGGCATTGGCAGTGCCGGATTTGAACGTATATTTAGTAATCCGCTTGTACTAAAAAGCCAATTTATTTTGGAAATTATTTTATTAACTCTTAATAAATAATCTTAAGAGTTTCTCGTTGTATCGTTTAATTAAAGCATTACAAAATTTAAGAAAAGTTATTACAATATTTTTTAATAAAATAATAAAATGTATGAAAATTTATTACTCCCTCCGTCCCAAAATTGTCATATATTAGTGGTTAAAGTTCAACAAAAAAGTCAAATGGGACAAACATTTTGAGACGGAGGGGAGGGATTACAATATGTTAAAAAGGTAAATCAAGTCAGATGGGGCGATCGCCCTCTTCCATTAGCGCGTTCGCGCGAAGTTACTGGAATTTAGGAGCGATCGCTCCATTAAGAGGGGTGACCGCTCCCATGTCAAAACTGAGCCAATCTTGTTATACTCCCTCCATCCCAAAATGTTTGTCCCATTTTTGACTTTTTTGTTGAACCCGTTATTGTATAAAATGAAAAATATTATAATTACAGTTATTGCACATATACAGTGTATTATCAAAATGTCTAATACATTTTGATCAAAAGCTGGACATTTATTTTAGGATATATAATTTCAACACTTGGTATAGTTTCTGTGATTGCAGCGATCCAAAAATAAATTTTTAACATAACATAATGTTTGCTTAAAATAAACAATGTTTTGCTGAAAACAAACATCAGCCATACCACCAGGCACACTACAAGAAGGGAAGAAATAAAATAGATTTAGCGAGTCAAACCAAAGATGAAATTAACAACGAGTTTGTTACAAACCAAAAATAAAGATGTCTTTGGGACACACCCCAACATAAAACCAAGTTTGCATGCCAACAAAGGCATGACGAATTAAAATACAAACCAAATATGAAATATTGTTTATGAGGATCCCCTCATCAAATTAAACCACAAACCAAAGCTGAAATCAACAAAGAGTTTTAAAATTCAACAAAAAGCATTAATCTTCAATACTGTCCACCATAGCCCGACCCATCTCCCGGTGGTGGTGGCATCCGTCCTAGGATATTCTGGAGCAACCGAGTCTGCTCCTCCTGCCGATGATCATGTTGTGACATCCAAACATTTTGTTGTGCCCTCCAAGCCTGAGCCGTCTCAATCTCTGCATCCACGCGGACGGATAAATGACTAAAATCTCCCCTCAGATCGCTAATCAGACTCTCCACGGAGCCAATCTGCTCTGACAGATAATAAGCAGCCTCGACCGGGTCTGCTCGCCACTCATCCTCCTCCTCCTCCTCCTCCTCATCATCATCATCATCTCCAGCATGAGGTCTCCTAGAAGACCCCTCACCCCTCTTTTCATTCTGACATTTAGTGGTGAGGGTGAAATAGTTAATCTTTGGACCTCCTCTAATGTCCTTGTTAACTAACCTGAGGTTAAATCCCGATTTTGCTATCAGGGATGTGATCAACAATGGAAAATTATAGTTGGTATTGGCCATACCCTTAGCCATCTTCCATATCTCATTACTGATTATTTTTCCAAAATCAATTGTTTTTCGTTGAACTATCATGTGCATCAGAAATGCACGTCTCCAATTCACCTCATTAAAATGAGAGGAGGGGAGGATCCTCTCACAAATAAATCTATGAATATACTTCATCTAATTGTCCATGTTTCGAGCCTTGACAATTACACCCTTCTTCACATTCCTAGGGTCAATTACCCCGAAAGTCGGAGCTATCAAATGCAAATTTTCCTTAAATTTTTTTCCTATACTCTCCATCTCTTTGGTATACTCACAACCATCCTCCTCAATGTTTGTGGCTAACCCGTAATGTTGATTAATCTCATTCCTATCATATTTTACCTCTAGTCCCCGCACAAATGACTGTCCCGTATTCCCCCGTTCAAAAACATTAGCATAAAATTCTTTTACTAAAAGTGAAGCTCCATAGTTTGGGGGCTTACTCCCCAACTTTCCCCAATTGTATTGGGTAACATATTCATCTAAATACAAGCCATTAAAATCAAATTCCCTCTCCGGGTTGAATGGCTTGGTTTCATATAACTCAAAAAATTTTTGAGCTTCATTCCCAACAAATTTAGAAGCATCATATGGGGGACCGGGAAGGGTTGTAGTGTTGGTGGTAGTGGTTCGTGCTCTTTTAGGAGGCATTGTAAATCAAAACCCGAAGATATAGATTGAAAGCTTACTTTGGAATTGGCCGGAATGTCGCCGAAAAGTCGCCGGAATCTTTTTCTTCAAAAACAAATGTTTGACAATCTTCAAAATGCACCTCAAACCTTGAATCTGTGCTTTAAAATGGATGATTGATTGATTTTGGGTTGAAGAAAATTGAATTTGGGGGTTGAAATTTAAAATTTGAAATTTGAGATAGAGAGAGAGAGAGAGAAGGGGGCGGCTGGTAGGGTTTTTGATTGGGAGAGGGGGAGGTTGTTTGGTATACCAGCGTTCTTGGGAAATTCGCTTAGGGAGCGATCGCACGGGGTCAAGGGAGCGATCGCCCCTTTTCTCTGTAAAAATAGGGCGATCGCTCGTATATAGGGGTGATCGCGCACCTATATTTGTAATTTAATAATATTTTTTATTTATATTATACTTTTTTTTATTTAAAGAATCCGGAATTATTACTTCCGGATTACATTAGGGGCGATCGCCCTCTTCCATTCGCGCGTTCACGCGAAGTTACTGGAATTTTGGAGCGATCGCCCTATATGATGGAGCGATCGCTCCCTTGTCCATCCCTCTTTTCTCAAATTCAGGGTTTTTAGCCACGGTCGTCGAACCGTGGTAAATAGAGTTAAAACCGTGGCTAATAGTATTAACCACGGTTTTGTCACGTTTTTACGTCCGAGGCTTTTGTGAGCGTCGCTTATACTGTTCTACGTTTTCTAAACCGTGACAAATAGTATTTGCGACGGTTATGGTCACGGTTAAAAACCGTAGCACAATAAGTGTGATATATGTTAATTTTTATTTGTCACGGTTGTTGTGACATTTTCTAAACCGTGACAAATAGTCTTTTTTTATTTGTCACATTTGTTGTGACATTTTAAAAACGGTGCAATTTGTAATACTTGTGACAATTTGGAACCGTCACAAAATTTATGTGCGACATAAATCATTATTTGTATTGGTAATTAACGTGGCAAATGATACCATAATATTTGTTTTTCATATTTGTAACACAATTCAAAACTGTGATATATAGAATTTTTTTTTAATTATAAAAGCTAGTGTACTATATATTCATTGTAATACATTTAGTAGCAATAAAATAGTTAAATGACCATTTCAACCGTAATGCATAATTTTCCATAAAATTCACAAACGGTGATACAAGTGCTTAAACAAAAATTCTAAATAATTCATTCTAGTAAGTCAAATCTAACAACTATTTATAAAGCATTTGCTACTCTTAAGCATTTGTCGAAGTAAAACATGTACAAAAGTGTAATCATAGTCATAATCTAGTCTAAAACATCAAAGTTTTGAAGTTGATGTTGAAGATCAAAGAGACGTCATCAAGGCTCCAATCTGTCATGCGTATACGAGAAAAACAAATCTTCATAAGTAGTGAATGAATATCGTTGACAATTGAAAACATAAACAAAATCACGAGTACTTCATATTTTAGATTTAAAACAAATGGATAATAATTACTAATCGATGACATGACATATTATAAGTTTGAAAAAACTAACAAAGAAATTAAGTAAAAAACTTGAGTATGATTTAAAAAATTTACTTACAAAATAAGTCATCTAGCTACAAATCTCATCCGACCCATCATCACCCAATGTTGTAGGAATATGTGAACAAGAAAATGATGTGGATTAGTCATAAGGTGGAGTAACCTTATCAAATAAATACAAGAATAAATAGAGTACTCAATTATATTGTAGTCGGTTAATACACAAATTCAACAATTCTTAATATTATTATCACTACAATAGAGCTATTGAATTTAAAATACTAGCTTTGAAATAAATATAAGACTAAACAGAGTATTCAATTCTAAGTAATATGACTTACTTGACCAACGCTTGATGGGATACGAGGAGATCCATGCAGAGTATCTGAATATGGAATGATCCCATGTGCGTGTAATTGACGTTTTACCTCGGCGCAACTGCGCGGCAAGGCTATGAAGAACCGCAAAGAAAGATGTATCACATGAATGATTCAGTTTCTTATGATACGCTAGCTTCCACTCACTTCTGAGCATAGTCCATGAAGATTCAAAGCACATCCTGCACTGACTAAGAAATAGAATGCCTGGATAGAGAAATATCAAGAGGAAGGCAGTCTCTAATTTGATGCTAGGTAATGCCTTTCCATCAATTTTATCTGCAATTGTTTCCCCAATCTGTTAAAGAAAACAAAATAGTTATGAGTATTTCAGCAAGGATCTATATCAACACGTGATGTCAAACAGGATACCAATGCAAATGTAGTACTACCTGAATATCATCGATACGACAGACAGCACATATGTCACCCGCCTCAACACTGTCAACAGGTACCCTCCCAAATTTCTCGTACACAAAAAGTTCAGTAATTCTTCCATATCTGCATGTATCCTCAGAGGTGCATACCTTAAGTGTATAAGCAAAACATAAAATATAAGATGACTAGATTAGATCCTTCCTTTATCTTGGAAAATGTTTAGAGACATATGCATATGTCATCAAATATGAAAGAGGCTGAAGAGTGTGACTGCGGCTATTTCATGTGGAGGAGTTTCCAATGTCGACACATCAAATTTATTAGTACTATGAAGATTCTTTATTTCATCTCTAGCAATCTCCGTATCACTCGTTTCATTGCAATGAAGAACCGCAAAGAAAGATGTATCACATGAATGATTCGGTTTCTTATGATACGCTAGCTTCCACTCACTCTGAGCATAATCCATGAAGATTCAAAGCACATCACACGCGACTAAGAAATAGAATGCCTGGATAGAGAAATATCAAGAGGAAGGCGGAGTCTCTAATTGTGAGAGACTACTTGGAAATCACACTTGCCCGAGAAAAGCAGAAAGCACTTGAGGATCAAACGGGCCACGTACCTAGCTTAGGCTTTATGCAAGTATACAAAAATAAGTAGATAAGATTCAAGAGTTGGTCAACATATTATTAATCACACACACCCCCTACACACACACACACACTCGATTGTGTCCAACCAACAACAAAAACTTGTAACTATTAAGAAGGTCGAAACACTCAATTAGCTTTGAACAATATTAAGTACTACATCCACTCTGCCTCCTGCCCCCACACATTAAGGTCATATTTTATAGTCAATATTTTTAACAAGGCAAATTGACTTCCATCTAGTTCTTTGTAAGTTGAACTATAAACTTGAGATGAACAAAAACAAAAAAGATTATGCGGCACTTTAAGAGCATTATCATGCTTTCTAAAGAAGGAAACTTGAGAACCCGATGGAAAATACCTTAAATTTACACTTTTCGAGACAAAGGCGAAAAAGTGGGAATCATCGATGAGCGATGCAATATCTAATTGTTTCAATAGCTAGCTTCCGGCTATATGGCTTCTTCGAGAAATTTGCCATGACCTTAGCCCCTTATACTCTCCACATAAGATTACAAATAAGCATCTTTAATTTGTATGCTTTGGTAAAAACACACACACACACACACACACATTTGTATGGCATTTAATAACTAACTATCGGGAACTAAGGTTGTATGTGCTAGGAAGAACCGAAATGACTAGTCAGATTCAATTAACACATATTCAGATCCTCAAACTACAGATCTTACGTGTGCCAATAAAGTTTGACCAGTACCAACGTTTTTTTTACCTTGTATGGTAACGAGGACACGGGATGGCGAGGCAGCCAAGTTAAGTACCGAAAGCCAACTACGAATGATATTGTGAAAATCCTAGAATGTGATAACAAAAAGAACATGGATCATTTTTCTTTCACGCTTTTCTACTTCCGTTACCTGAATGCCATCAAATAGATACTACTCATCTTCAATATCATCTACGAAATTACGAACGTGATTGGAAAAGTTATTATGGATAAATAAAGAATACGTCAAACGTTTATAAGAACCGTGATATTCCACGGTACCTTATTTCCTCCAATTTCTTCTGCTCCCATTTCTTTAAATACTCTTACCTTGAAACTTTTCTGAAAAAGGGATAAAGAAAAAAACAACCATAAATCTCAGGTTCTTGGCAGCATATAACAAAAAGCCAAGAGCGACGAAAATGTTTACAATTAGAACAGCAGGTAATAAATCAGTTTTTAGCACCAGATAAACCAGCTAGAATGTTTAAACACGAGGGAGGATTTTGCAAGCTATCGATTACCTTTGCGTTGAAGGTTTGCGTTGAAGGTTTGCGTTGAAGTAAGCTGCGCCAATGTCTGAGCGGCCGAAATCCTAATTAGTTTAGAATTCAAGGAGGAATCGAAAATCAGAAACCGATTTGGATTTGATTTGCGTATGAAGATTTCTAGGGTTTGCCGTTTGCGTTGAAGGTTTGTTGTTTGCGTTGTTGTTGAAATAGCTGCGCGGGCCGAAATCCTAATTAGGTTAGAATTCTAAGAGAGGAATGGAAATCGAGAAATCAATTTGGATTTGATTTAAGATTTGGATTGAGAGGGAATTTGGAATTTGGAATTTGTGGAAGGAATTTTGGGAGGAATTTTGGGAAGGCTGAAGAATGAAGAAGAAAGAATACGCCTTGAGAGGTTTTGACGTAAAAAAAAATAAAAATTAATGGGTAAACCACGGTCATCCAGGAAACCGGTGCAAAAAAATTTAATTGTCCACGGTTCAAAAAACCGTGGTTTATAGTAAATTATTTGTCACGGTTTACGGACCGTGACAAATAAAATGTGACAAAAACCCCTTTTTCTTGTAGTCCAATAAGTTATTTAACGTTTTTTGTTAGTTTTTTTTAGAATTTTCCTCATGTTTTTAACGATTTCAGTTAGTTTCTCAGAATTCCAGTTAGTTTTTTAGAATTTTCAGTCAGTTTTTAACGTTTTCCAGTTAGTTTTTCGAAATTTCGGTTAGTTTTCAAATTGTAATCTTTATTAAAAAAATATAGAGTACAAAACTTAACAATAATAAAAAGAATAAGTATTATAGAAAATTGACCACATCAGGTCACGTAGGATACCCGTCAAGGATAATTAGACGGGGTAAATTCATCGGAGGATTGCGAATCCTACTCCCTCTCCTCGGCATACGACGACCACACGATCTAGATTGTTGAGATGAGGATGAGGATGATCCATCGGGACTTTCTCAAAACCGCACACGAGGCAAATGGAAACTAGGCCTAAATCCCGGAATCCCGAATGCTGCTCGGGCGTCGAGTATAATTGCTAGAAGAAGGGAAGGAGCTACGAGGCGGTTGCGTGAAACCAAACCGATTCATCAATTCGGTAAAAGAATTACCGGTCTGTGCAGGTGAACTCGTCTGTGGCGAACTCAAACCGATGCATATCACCGTATTGATCCCGCATCTCGGCTCATCCCGCGGTGGTATCCGCCACGCCTACGAACCCGATTCTCCCTCCGTGGCTCCTCTTCGGCCAAAGATGATCAACCGTTGGAGGGGGAGCTTGGGCTTGCGATCGTTGCTTTGCTCCTAATATGTGTCGGTGTGTTCTTGACACATTGTTGAGTGTAATTCGCAGTCTTCCAAGGATGTGGCATTACGGCTATATATGTACATCCCTTGAAGACTTTGAATCTGCTCAAAACAATGAACTAAAATTAATTAATTCGGAAAAATGGTATTGTTTTTTGTAAAATCATTGTATGTAATATATAACTTACCACACCCTCATAACCGGTTGAACGTGGCTCGAACCACTAGTCCCTCCACATTAGACGAATTGTGGATGACCGATCGAGTAATACGCATATACCATGTCAAATCGCGGTGATGGTAACTCATATCCACTTCACCAAACTCTCCATCAACGACATTAAACTCCCGTTCATTCCACTTTGCTATGTGCCGACCATGTTCTTGCATCCGGTTAACGCCCGACCGACCTTGCCGACTAATCCGATGCAAGTCCAAAGCGGGTGTCGCGGTCATCGAGCACACCTTGAACCATCCCAAATTGTCGCATTACGCGATCCGGAAAGTGCCATTCAACCCTCTCAAAGCGGATGAGGGGCACCTTCGCCCTCCATATAGCTTGGCCACTGAAGGCGAGATATTCGGAGCGGCACACCGTTGTATGGGCGCCACACAACTCCGATCCTTGTCTAAATATGACAACCGGTCTCGATAGCCTTGCGAGGTTATGGGCGATCCACGAAGTATACGACAATGGACCCTTCCACCTACATATGAAACCATTGACATAAAAAATAATAAGTAAAAAAGCGATATATTACAAAACAGATCATTTACAAAATGAAGTAATTGAAATATACACCGTAACTCCACTTGGTTGCAATCCAGTAAGTGTTATTGCATCCTGTCTCCTAGGTTGTGTACACAACAACCTCTCCCATGCCCAAAGCTATAAAAAAAATTATCATTACGTACAAAACAGATTAAGTCCACTAGCATAATGTAATCATTTATAATTGACATACCTGTACAATGGTTAAGAAGCCACCACACCCTTTCGAATCGTGCTTAGATGCTACACACATCTCCCTATACAAGAAGGCCAACGCTCCACTACCCCAACTGTACTGACCAATATTATTTATTTCCCTAAGAAGTGCGAGGTACATCAACTTCACTAGGTTATCAGACGAGACGGGCATAATGTATGACCCCAATAATAAGAAAATGTAGGCTCGAGTATATGTCTCAATCATATGCTCGGACGCATTATTGGGAAGCTGTTCAAAATGAGGGAAGTGTCCTAGAACCCATCTCATTGATATCATTCCACCTCTTTTGATGTCTGCAGTTGAGGGTGCAACCCCAAATAACTCCTCAACAATCTCAACCCATGCCCCCGCACTCCTACTAGTTTCTGAACTAGTCACCGTCATTCCGTCTACAGGAAGACCACACAACATGCCAATATCCTCTAAGGTGATGGTCATCTCCCCTGCAGGTAAGTGAAAAGTGTGAGTCTCTGGACGCCATCTTTCAATCAAAGCCTCAATTAAATGCCAATCATATTGTATATGACCTAATAAATACACTCCATAAAATCCTGTATTTATAAGCTTATCTTCTATCCTCCAATCAACTCTAGCTGGAAGTACTGGACCACGCCTAGGTCTTAAATTGGTTAACTGTTGTCCCTCCCAAATATATTTAGATCTATGTGTATCCTGAGAAGTCAATACATGTGGATCGATTGGCCCAGGATCAATAAATTGTTGTTGTTCATGTTGATTCATCTGAAATACAAAAATTTAATAGTAATTAAATTTAAATGGGACATAAAGTTTTGCTACATTTAAATAGAAAAATTGCAACATGTTTGTCAAAGTAATTTTAACAAACACTTTATTTTAAATCTAACTTAAAAAAATTCTAACTAGGCAAAAATTAAATTACAATTGTTTAATTCATTGACAATCAAAAATTAAGTACATAAATCACAATAGTTTTAACAACAAATTATATAAAAATGCACAAATAAAAATTCTTAGAAAAATATATATAGCTAAAATTAACAACTCAAAACAAATTAAAAAAAGAAATATAACTAACCATTCTTAGGTACCAAACTAACACTTTCTCTCACAACTCTTTAAACTTCGTCTCTTCTCCTTCTCCTTCTCCTTCTCCTTAATTCTTTCCTTCTCTATCTCTCACTGCACTTGCTCCTTCTTCTTCCCTGTGTTTCAATTGGAAAGTAATTGAAAATTTGAATCCGGAGATGGTATAACCGGATTCAAATTAAAGCAAATCCGGAATTTGCATTTCCGGATTTGAAGATACGCCACTAAGGAGCGATCGCTCCATATGGGGGGCGATCGCCCTCTCCTTTTTCCAGAATATTAATTTGCTTTTTTACTTTTTAAAAAAATAAAATAAAAAATAGAATCCGGAGTTATCAATTTCGGATTAAACTATGAGCGATCGCCCCCCATAAACGTGCGATCGCTCCCTATTTTCCATAAAATATTATTTTCCTAATTTATCAGCTTTGGAAAAAAAAAAAAAAATAGAATCCGGAATTGGTGACGCCGGAGTACACTTGGAGCGATCGCTCTATATAAGGACGCGATCGCTCCCTTTTTACGGACATATTATTTTTGGAAATTCAATTTTGGAAAAAAAAACCAATTCCGGAATTGGTAATTCCGAAATTCATAATCCGGAATTACCAGTTCCGGATTTCAAGCCAAAAGTGCTACTATGGTACTTAAGTTTTTAAAAATGTTATTTTGATATATAAATTTTTAAAAAGCTATATTTTAAAAAAAAAATCACTCCTTTCAGTAGATTTTTTTTCCAAAATATAGCTTTTTAAAAATTTATATTCCAAAATAACCTCCTCCAAAAGTTATGTACCAAAGTAGCACTTTCAAGTTGGATTCTGGAATTACCAATTCCGGAATAATGTAATCCGAAATTCCTTTTTTTTTTTTCAAAAAATTCAAGTCCGGAACTGGTAATTCCGGAATTAATTTTTTTTTTTAAACTGAAAAACTGGGATTTTGGAAAAATTGAATTCCGGAAATGCTACTACCGGAATTCAAATGCCCCCTGCGTTGACTTTTGAAAAGTAGAAAGATTTTTTCGGAACGGAGGGAGTATTTCTTTAGGGTTTTTAATTTTGAGAGAACAAATAAAGATTTTATTAATTAATAACTTAATCTAAGTTAGTGAGGGAAATAAAAAATATTCGTTTACTCTAGAAAGATATATTTTTATTAAGTGAGATATGTATAAAGAAAAATTATGTCATAATTATGTTTAATTAACTTCAAAATGTAGTGGATATAAGTGAAACTACAATAGTGTATATAATAATATCTATGAAATGTTCATTATTTCCTCAACATGAACTAAATAAAATAGTTACTATAATTATCACATTTTATTTGCATGACTATCATTAAATAGAAATAATTATCTCATTTATGAGGAATTAGTATTACCAATAACTATGTTTTTTTTCATTAATCTATGTCTTTTAAAAATGGTTTTTTTTTGTATAATCTTATAAAGTAATATATCGTATTTTCTAACCAATATTATAAAATAGTTTTCATTAAAAAATTATCTAATAGTTTTTATTTAAAAAATCCATATAAAATGATTTTTTAGAAAGATATTTTGAAATAGTTAAGAAAATATTTATTTATTGTTTTAGCAACAAATAGACAATTTATAACCCTCAAAAAATCAACTCAATTTTTCAATGCAAATTAATTATTCCAATTTTTGAAAATCCTTTCTTATAATTTTTGTTTACCAGTATTTTTTATTTGTGAAAGTTCAATTAAATAACACTAATTGAAACTAAAATTTATATTACTCTTTAAAATTAAAGATGGTTCAATAAGACACTAAAAAGTAAAATTTCATTTTTTTTATTTTATGCACTTCAACCTTTATATATATATATATATATATATATATATATATATATATATATATATATATATATAGATTAGCTTGTAATATATTGACAAGCTTATAAAGTTACACATATATATTTTTTCTAGACAAAAAACAAACAAACATATATGTGTAACTAATTAAGTTTTATTCCATATTGCACTAATAACAAAGACATTAACACATATCAAACACATATCAGTCCATTTTTTTTAATTCCATATTGCACTTGATTTCCTAATAACAAAGACATTAACACATATCAAACACTGTGCACTATTTACATAAAAAAATGGACTGCTATCGTGTGTTTAATTCCATATTGCACTAAATATTTGCGTAAAAGATCGTCACTTTTGCTTACCTGTCCACAACATATATGTTTATACAGACACTCGAAAAGAGACCACAAACCTAGGATAACGGTGTCGAAAGGGGAAAGAGAAAAATGAAACTGCATGGTAATTGTAACTATGTAACATGACCCCGAAAGAAAAACAATCAAAATAAAATTCAACAAAGATGTCAATATGCTAAATAATTTAACAGCATAGCATATAGTAACAACACAACAATACATATGTAAATGTAACTGTCGTCCAAAAGAGTCTTCCTATCAATACATTTTTATTGAAAAAAAATATCTTGTAAGAAAATTCTGGTAATTTTGGAAGATCGCAACTTCAAAAATGCATATAATATAATTGGTTCAGTACACATATAAGTAGATAACAAAGTTGCGTAGAAGCCACAAAAATTTAAGTATTTCATAGGTCCAACAGTTATATCCTGGGAACTTCCAATAAAATTTGTAGAAATCAAGGAATTGATTATTGAGGGTGCCCTACTTTACCTACATTTGCATAAAGTTTCTTGCTACTTCTTTACCATTTGAGACTTCCAAATAGATCTTCAATAGTGTTTGAAACAAAAGAAAACATCAAAAGGATACACGACTTATATGGATTATAACAAACATTTTAACCACGTTTTTTTTAACAAAATAGTGTAACCATTTGCGAAGAGCAAAGTATTACTATAGGACATCTAGAAACTTGTACATACCACAGAAGTGCATTATCTCTTTCACAATATATGTGAGACTATCTTTGTTACATAAACAACTCTTCATGTGAAATCATAGAGCACAAAGCACTAAATAATTTCTTCTCAGGTAAGCCATTTGAGTAGATGCATGGCTAACACCTATTTAGTAGCTTGACTGCCAGAAAAGTACTTGCATAATGGCTGAAATATTCCAGAGACAAATTAATGGCGCAGGCACAAAAAACTTACTCCCTCCGTCCCAAAATGAATGATCATTTTGAAAATGTTGATTTTCAAAGAAAAAATCATAAACATTCATACTATCCACTTTCATAATTTTAGTTTTGCAATAATATAATGAACTATAAAAAATATTACAAACAAATCATTTAAGATCAATTTTTTTTGATGAAAAAGGTTCAAAAGGTTATTCATTTTGAGACAAAAATGGTCATTCAATTAGGGACAGAGGGAGTATCGATCAAACATGAGAGCAATTTACATGTAAGTGCTCAATCTTCATAGACAAAAGAGGAATATTGCAGACAACAGTGAAACTGTAAAGAATTTCATGGATACTGATTATAGGTCTCCCTAATTTGTACACCTACGAAATAACTTTTTTTTTCCTGAATAACACTTCCTCACCACTGATTCTTCTCTCATGTTAAGCAAAACAACTTGATGGATTTCACATGGTTTCGCATCATCAATCATGCATACACCAAAAGTAAGTTACATTCCACAAAAATCAGTGGCTGAGCATATATTAGGCTCATCTTGAAAATTAAGCCTCATCTTCGAAAGTTTTCCCTAATATTTATCAAATCACCACCCAAATGCCCGCTTCACCTTGCTGGCGTCTTATGATTACTTATCGAACTTGCCAATAGAATCCATGATGATCACTCATCAGATCATTGCACAATCAGAAATTCATTTTGAATAATTACAAACCACACCCCTACCAAGACATTTTCATTATTGGTGTTTTCAAATTGCATGTTCATCGCAGTTTAGGTCATCTCTATTATTTTTGTTTCATGGTTTAAAAGTTTCTACCTTTTACTGATTCCTTAACTTGATTGGCAGCTCAACCTATAACTTATGCCCCGTCATATGAATCATCACTTAGCATGCACGCTTGGACTGAAATCTTGCTTAAAGGAAAATAATTACTCATTTTGGAGCTATGAATAAGATATATAGCTTGTTAATATCTCTCTCATGTCTCCGTATGAATCCCACACTCATCTTGCCATGTATCTCCCTCGTACCAAACTTCCAAAAAGGAAGGAAAGATGGGTATCCAACCAACAATGATCACCAAACACAACTCCTTTACAATAGTTTTTTTTTTCAGCAACACATTAAGGTTAGGAAATAAGATATTTAAATGTTTAACATATATATATATATATTGAAAGATTGCAAGTTTGTTAAAATGTAAAAGTTAAATGTTTAATCACTGAGATGAAACAGTGTTTTTTCAACTGTCACAAAACCTTTCGATCCTATCTTTACATGTTACATTTGTTCCGTACGTAGCTACTCATCTTTTATATCCTAACAGGGAGATCAATCCAGGTCAACCCTCATCATCCCAAACCCACTTCACTTCCTAATTATGTATATTTCCACATAATGCCTCAAAAACCTACAGTCTCCAAAACCACTGACCCTAAATACATCATCAACTGTCCCCCTCCTCTCACTCCATGCCCTAACCCCTCAGTTACCTCATCCTAAACAACAATATATGGCCTCAGCCGATCTAAATCCACCTCCAAAATTTTATGTAATAACATTAAACACTCCCTCAATTCCACCTTTTATAACCAAATGAAATACAATTGTCCTTTCCAACTAAATCACCAACTCAAATTTTTTAACATTCTTAAACCTTCAAGCCACCTGACCCATCATTCTCAATAACAACGTAATGTGTCACTATAAACACAAACCAATAACAACCCAATTACTCAATATTCTAAAAGAAAGGAAAAAAAATGAACCACTTGGATTACACTTATATAAAGAAAATAGGTTACTCATTGTTGTCCACTTTCATCTTAAAAATTATGCAATCTCTTATGTCCTAAATAAATTTCAAAGCCATTATAAACGTTTATAAAAGACCAGTTTAGAGACCAATAGAACTTACATTGATCCCGGGAGCCGCTTAACTGCAGTTTTCAACAGAGATGACACAGGTGAAGCAAGTCATTAAAGCCATCTTTTTCTCTCCCCTATAACAGATTGATCTGCAACCGCTGCCGGGAGTGGGAAGGGAAAACATGTGTATAGATGATCAAATTATTCTAGGGCAATTAACATTTAAACAAAATTCGCGACCATAACAGTACACCGATCATAAATTATATTTGTCAAATACCCGAGGAGAAGGGTGGTAGCGCCAAAGAGCAATTCTCTACTCGGAATTGTGGAAGGATACATAGTGAAGCCATAATCAATTACAGTAGACTCGCTCCATAGCCGGACGTAATCACCATCTCTCTGCCAACACTCGCACCATAGCCGTCATACCTATCAAAAAATTGAGCGCATATGAAACCCCCCACCAGAGACTCTTCTTTCTGTTCGTTTGATTGAATTTAGGGGTTGAATGTCAATGCGCAGAGGGGGTTAGGGGAAGGGAGTGGGTTTGAGAATCGCTAAAACTGAATGTGGGGCGGACGGTTAGAAATCACATGTATGCGAAGAAAAGGCTTTCATCTAGAGAAATAGCAAATCGGAAACCTAGAAATTACCTTACTGAGAGTAGAGACGATGGAATGGCAATGAAGGAGTTGGGTTTTCTTTGCGTTTTGCGGCGGATCCCAATTTGGATTGAGAGAGAGAGAGAGATTGGGTGAAGAACGCAGTGAAGATGACAGGAATGAGATCGTGGGGGTGGGAGGGGGGGTGGGGGTTAAGATGCTCACAGCCGTCCGATCAACTCTCCAACTTTAAATCCTAGCCACTCTTTATACCCAGGCTAAGAGGCAGTTATTTGCCCCCTCTATTGTATATTAGATTAATATGGGAGAGAAAAGGGTAATTAGGTTAATTAAAAACATTAATTATTTTCTTTATTAGTTGATTTGAAACAAGCTAATATTCTAAAACATTCATGGTTTGGAGGGAAAATGGGCTTGTTGAAGTGTTTTATGCACTTCAACCTTTATATATATATAGATTTGGGATCACTATTCCTTCTTCTAACTAATGTGGGAATAGGCAATCTCTTCCTACCAACGGAAATTTCCGTCGGTAAAGCTTAAAATCCGTCGATAATGTCTCTTTAGCGATGGACACAGTCCGTCGGATACCGTCGGTAATATCTGGTTGGTAATACCGACGGACAGACCGTATGTCGGTAAACGCATTTTACTGACGGAAATGGTCCGTCGGTAAAGGAATCCGCCGGCCGATGATGGCGTTATCGCCGAAGAGATCACCGACGGAATAATCCGTCGGTAAATAACGCAGAATTTTCGATGGACTTATCCGTCGGTAAATCTATTATCAGTTTATAAAAGATTTTACCGACGGAATAATCCGTCGGTAAATTGCACAGAATTTTTTAAAAAAATTACTACATTTAAAAAACCACCTGCTACCTCTTCAATCACCAAAATACCAACATTCAAATACAATTCAATTAAACATTCACTAAAAACATAAAAAATCAAATTCAACATTCATCAAATTCTCAAACTAACATAAAAACTACTTAAATTTGATTACAAGCCAAACAAAAACAGGTTTAAATTGTATTATTCTCTCCATCCTAAAATGAATGATTTTTTTTCAAAATTTAAGAATCATTTTAAATAATTTAATTTTAATCTAGAAAAAATAATAAACATTCTTTTAATTCATTTTCAAAATTTTAGATTTGTAAAAATATAATAAATTATGAAAAAAAATCAAAAAATTTAAAAGAAAATTTATTTTGAGACAATAATGGTCATTCAATCTATATAATATATAAAAGCAGAAACATTTCAAGATCATACAACTCGCCACATGGAATTTCATGTCAGCTCCTTGTTCACCAATTATTAGCCGCCATGTGTCACATTCAATGAAGAGTTTTATTTTAGATTTCTATTTAAACACAAATTTTAGCTTTTAAATCCAAACAAAATATTTTTAAACGTAATAAATTCAAACTACAGCAGTTCAACTACTTCATCCGAAAGAATGTAATGGTGGTAGAAAGTAGAAATATTGTCTTTGAGCATGCACTGATTTCACTTATCATTATACCGCATATTAGAATTTAGATTATTAGATTAGTTTATTTTATTGGATTAAATTTAATTTGTTCAAATTGTATTATTCTCTCCATCTTAAAATGAATGATTTTTTTCAAAATTTAAGAATCATTTTAAAAAATTTAATTTTAATATAGAAAAAATAATAAACATTCTTTTAATTCATTTTCAAAATTTTAGATTTGTAAAAATATAATGAATTATGAAAACAAAATTAAAAGCACATTTATTTTGAGACAATAATGGTCATTCAATCTATCTATATAATATATAAAGGCAAAAACATTTCAAGACCATACAGCTCGCCACGTGGAATTTCAAGTCAGCTCTATGTTCACCAATTGTTAGCCGCCATGTGTCACATTCAATGAAGAGTTTTATTTTAGATTTTGATTTAAACACAAATTTTAGCTTTTAAATTCAAATAAAATGTTTTTAAACGTAATAAATTCAAACTACAGCAGTTCAACTACTTCATCCAAAAGAATGTAATGGTGGTAGAAAGTAGAAACATTGTCTTGGAGCATGCACTGATTTCTCTTATCATTATCCCCCATATTAGATTTTAGATTATTAGATTAGTTTATTTTATTGGATTAAGTTTAATTTGTTTAAATTGTATTATTCTCTCCATCCTAAAATGAATGATATATTTCAAAATTTAAGAATCATTTTAAATAAATTTAATTTTAATCTAGAAAAAATAATAAACATTCTTTTAATTCATTTTCAAAATTTTAGATTTGTAAAAATATAATGAATTATGAAAAAAAATTAAATCAAAAAATTTAAAAGAACAGTTATTTTGAGACAATAATGGTCATTCTCTATATAAAATATAAAAGCAGAAACATTTCAAGACCATACGCTCGCCACGTGGAATTCCAAGTCAGCTCTATGTTCACCAATTATTAGCCGCCATGTGTCACATTCAATAAAGAGTTTTATTTTAGAATTTGATTTAAACCCAAATTTTAGCTTTTAAATCCAAATAAAATATTTTTAAACGTAATAAATTCAAACTACAGCGGTTCAACTATTTCATCCGAAAGAATGTAATGGTGGTAGAAAGTAGAAACATTGTCTTTGAGCATGCACTGATTTCGATTTTTTTTTAAAATATAGCTTTTTAAAAATTTATATATCAAAATAACATTTTTAAAAACTTAAGTACCATAGTAGCACTTTTGGCTTGAAATCAGAGCTGGTAATTCCGGATTATGAATTCCCGGAATTACCAATTCGGGAATTGGTTTTTTTTTTTTTTTTTGTTTTCCAAAATTGAATTTCCAAAAATAATATGTCCGTAAAAAGGGAGCGATCGCGTCCTTATATAGAGCGATCGCTCCAAGTGTACTCCGGCGTCACCAATTTCGGATTCTATTTTATATTTTTTTTATTTTCCAAAGCTGATAAATTAGGAAAATAATATTTTCTGGAAAATAGGGAGCGATCGCACGTTTATGGGGGGCGATCGCTCATAGTGTAATCCGGAATTGATAACTCCGGATTCTATTTTTTTTTTTAATACAAAATATAACTGAATTGAATTAAGTAATGTTTTTTTTTTGAAAAATTCTAATCCGGAAATGCTAATTCCGGATTTGCTTTACAAAACCCATCTTCCCCGGCAAATCTGTAAAGAAATCTAGCATAATAAAAATCCAGTGAAGAAGAAGGAGAAAAGAAGGAAGAAGAAGAAGAAAGTAGGTGAATTTTTTCCAAAAAATATTGAAAATTCAAGAAGTTGATTAAGAAGTTCAAGAAGAAGAGAAGAGAGGTGATTAAGAAGGTACATTTAATCCTCTTATTTTTTGTTCGAAATTTAAATTTAGTATTTATTTAAATTTTTTTGTGAATGTAGTGATATTGTTAAATTAGATTTTTTATAATTTTTTTTTCAATTTTTAGGAATAAATATGGCTGGAGTTCCACTTATTTTCATGTGTTATTGGGGAGGAAATGATGAACACCCGTTTGAAGGTGAACATTTTGAAAGGGGACCAAAATGTGCACTTAGGGCTAAAACTCGGTGGAGTTACAAGAAGTTGATTAAAAAGTTAGCTAAGAAAATTGGGGTAGATCGAGCTATTGTTCAGTTGCAAGTTACATGTAGATATCCTCATCTTGTCGCTCCTGGGATTGCAAACTACATTCCATTTGTAATCGACAATGATATGGGTATGGAAGTCATGTTTGATGTTTCTGCTCAGTTTGGTGGGTTGAGTAGATTACAATTGTATGTTAAGATAAATTTAGTTGATAATGTGAATGTTGAGGAGTTTGAAACCTATGAGGAGCCATTACAAAATGAGTATGTTAATGACATGGATACCTTCCAGATGGGTTCTTTAAGCTGCTATAGTCAGAGGGATGCTGGAACAAGTACACAAACATATGTGGAAGAGGAAGAGGAAGAGTAAGAGGGAGAGGAAGAGGAAGAGGAAGAGGAAGAGGGGGAGGAAGAGAGAGAGGAAGAGGGAGGGGGTGAGGGTGAGGAATTGTATAATGATGATGATAATGATTCAGATTATGAAGAAAATATTGGGTTGCTTCTAAATGAAGATCTTGACGATGGATATGATGATTGCAGTAGTCCTACTGATGTTAGCGTGAATGAGGGAGAAGATTTGGCGTTACATTTGGTTGCTTACGAAGAACCACAACATCATGTGCATGAGAGAGTCGGGTATCAATTTTATCGTGATATTGGAGAAGGATCGGAGATATATGATGATAACCAATATGACTTTGCTGAATGGAATGTAGAACATCATGACATTGCCAAAGGTATTCGGTTTTCAAAGAAGTCAGAGGTGCAGCATAAAATGAAGTTGTTTCATATTAAGAAAAATCTGCGCTTCAAGGTAAAACGAAGCACAACCCGAAAGTGGACTATTGAGTGTTTGGTGAAAGATTTTCCGTGCAATTTTTATGTGAATGTGAGTTTGAAGAATGCCGGGTATTGGGAAATTACCAAATACAAGGGTCCTCATTCTTGCTTGGCAAGCGAAATTAGCCAAAATAATCGAAACATGGATGCTAAGTTCATAGGGCGGGAAGTTTTGGGCTGGTTAAGGCGATCCCGAGTTGAAGATTGTACTGCGAAGGCGGAAATAAAAAAGCCTATGGGAAGGAAGTTTCATATAGAAAGGCATGGTGTGGCAAACAAAAAGCTATTGCGAGAGGCATATGGAGGCAGGAAGAATCTTACATAAGGCGCCACGTTTGTTAGTTTGCCATCCAAAAGTGGAACCACGGAACCATTGTGGAGCATTACGATCCTCCTACTCCCGGTGCTTTAGGTATGTTTGATCGTGTGTTACGGGCATTTGGCACTTGTGTGGAAGCATTCTCTCATTGTCGTCTGTTATTTACGTTGATGGCACATTCTGCATGGAAGATATAGAGGGGTTATTCTTATTGCTATGGGTGTCGACGCAAATGATAGTCTACTTCCTCTCGCATTCGCTATTGTTGAAAAAGAGGACTATCGAGCTGGTGTTGGTTTTACTGCATCTTCTTAGCAAACATATTGTTAAGGGTCGTGAAGTTTGCTTGATATACGATCGGCATAATGGCATCCTTTCCACGGTTGGAGACATTGCCAGCTGCCACGAAATGTTATCCACAGATGGTGCATGTTGCACTTGCGAGCTAATTTTCTTAAAGCTCACAAGGGCGTTGGATTGAAAGATCTTTTTTGGCGTGCTTTGTTAGCACCACCCAAGATAGAAAGCTTAAATGTTATATGAGGCAAATTAATATCATCAACCATGAGGCTACTAAATGGTTTGAGAACTTGGATGCTAGAAAGTGGACAATGGCTCACGATGGTGGATATAGGTACGGCATTAAGACTACTAATTTGTCGGAAGTTTTTAATGGCGTTATGAAAGGAGCTCGGGGAATGCCAATTTCGGCGGTTGTTGAGACCTCATTCTATAGGTGTGTGGCATACTTTCAAGATAGACTCACTAAAGCAATTAGTGCTTTAGGGGAGATCCTAATGGCATCCCACCACCAAATGCCACGCTACAATTCGGTGAGAGAATCGATCGAAGATACCGATACAATTTGGATAAGGTGGGTTTCATCACGTCACAAGGTTTAACACTACGTGTGGGTGTTTATAGTGTGACGACCGTGTGGTACGTGGTGACAAAGGTGGACACATTAAAGTTGTGAGATTGCGTGATCGAACATGCACTTGTGGCAAATGGATGCAATATCATTACCCTTGTTCGCATGTGCTTGCGTGTTTCAAATCGCAAAGTGTCGATGGTATGAGTTATATTCATCCTTTTTACAGCCTTGCCTCGTACTACAAGACGTGGAGTTGCTCTTTTCATCCAATCTATGACGAGGCCTATTGGAATGTAGATCATATTGTCCCACGTTTTTACCCTAACCCGGAGCATCGACGTGACAAGAAGCAAGGGAGACCCAGGTCAAGGCGGCGAGAAACTCTATGGATTGGCAAGTTGCAAAAAAAGAATCATTGTGGGATTTGCAAGTTAGAAGGTCACACGCGAAGGAGATGTCCAACTCTTAGACAGTAAGAGTTAATTGTTATTTTTATTATTACTTCTTAAATTACGTACTTTGAACTTTTAAGTATTGTTGTTTTATTTGAACTTGTAATATTGTTTTATTTGAACTTGTAATATATTGAACTTGTAATATATTTAACTCTTGGTGGAGTATGACATCAAATATATTTGTAGTTGCGAAACTTAAAACGACCAAATGGGTCAACCGCTCCATTTTATAGCAAATAAAATATGAATAAAAACTGAAATAACATTAAAATAAATAGTTAAAATTAGTGATCACATCCCGATCACATAGGATAGAAATACAAGTTCAACAGTTCAACAATACATACATTAATCAAACATTAAAATAAAGAGTTCAAAGTAGTGATCACATCCCGATCACATAGGATAGAAATACAAGTTCAACAGTTCAACAACTTTTACATGAAAAACCCCTTCATGGAAAATCAGATGGGATGAAATCCTTATGGAATACCTGCAACACAAATAAACTAATGTCATTTGTTGAACAATCACCCACTCACAGTCTGTACCTAACAATTTTACCTTGAATACATTGGGGAGTGTGATGTTGAGATAATGTGATTTACGTGAGGGGGAGAAAACAACAACCTAAAAATTACAAAACAACATGATTAGATGGCAATATTAATAATAGGTTCCAGCGGTTGCATTTTTAATACATCATACCTGATGAAGTATCAGAACAGAACCAACAACTATGTCATTTCCGAATTCACTCTCAGTAAACACCTTATGATGAATTGAAGCACCTATTGTTCCCGTAGGATCCTATCAATTTTACCTTAATTAGTAAGATAAGACACATACTAATCATGCTAGAAAACATACAAAACTCATATGCTAACCTTCAAAGTCACCATAGCGTCACCAAATTCATTTCATGTGATGGTCTTGACAACACCAACGGCAACATTAATCCTATCAAATCCATTAGGAAATCCGCCCGTGTGACAGTATTCGAAGGGGTAGCAGGAATCATACCATCGCCATTGAGCAGTTCAAGTGCGGAGAGCCAAGGACTACGTTCGAAATCTTTATCCTCCTTGGGATCTTCAATCGCTCTCCTCACATACTCTTGGGTCGGAATTAGAGGTTCCTGAAAGGATCCCCCTCGACGATCGAGGTTTCTCGGCGCATAGCCCGCACGTCACCGTGGACCAGGAATCAGACGCTCTGAAGAGGGTTGAGACAGATTTATTTGAGAGAGGTGAGAGGGTTGAGGGTTAGATGTTTGGCCTTCAAAATGAGGACGGGGATTAGAATGGCGTTTGAGTCTGCGATCCATATTTGAGTTTTGTATGAAGCAGGTTGTAATGACACCACTCCTTCCTTTTAAAGGGAATTCGAGATTTGATAAATCCGGCATTAGCGGTGCCGGATTTGAAAGTTAAGATAAATCCGGCATTAGCGGTGCCGAATTTGTCGGTGAAGATAAAATCGGCATTGGCAGTGCCGGATTTGAACGTATATTTAGTAATCCGCTTGTACTAAAAAGCCAATTTATTTTGGAAATTATTTTATTAACTCTTAATAAATAATCTTAAGAGTTTCTCGTTGTATCGTTTAATTAAAGCATTACAAAATTTAAGAAAAGTTATTACAATATTTTTTAATAAAATGTATGAAAATTTATTACTCTCTCTGTCCCAAAATTGTCATATATTAGTGGTTAAAGTTCAACAAAAAAGTCAAATGGGACAAACATTTTGAGACAGAGGGGAGGGATTACAATATGTTAAAAAGGTAAATCAAGTCAGATGGGGCGATCGTCCTCTTCCATTAGCGCGTTCGCGCGAAGTTACTGGAATTTAGGAGCGATCGCTCCATTAAGAGGGGCGACCGCTCCCATGTCAAAGCGAGCCAATCTTGTTATACTCCCTCCGTCCCAAAATGTTTGTCCCATTTTTGACTTTTTTGTTGAACCCGTTATTGTATAAAATGAAAAATATTATAATTACAGTTATTGCACATATACAGTGTATTATCAAAATGTCTAATACATTTTGATCAAAAGCTGAACATTTATTTTAGGATATATAATTTCAACACTTGGTATAGTTTTTGTGATTGCAGCGATCCAAAAATAAATTTTTAACATAACATAATGTTTGCTTAAAATAAACAATGTTTTGCTGAAAACAAACATCAGCCATACCACCAGGCACACTACAAGAAGGGAAGAAATAAAATAGATTTAGCGAGTCAAACCAAAGATGAAATTAACAACGAGTTTGTTACAAACCAAAAATAAAGATGTCTTTGGGACACACCCCAACATAAAACCAAGTTTGCATGCCAACAAAGGCATGACGAATTAAAATACAAACCAAATATGAAATATTGTTTATGAGGATCCCCTCATCAAATTAAACCACAAACCAAAGCTGAAATTAACAAAGAGTTTTAAAATTCAACAAAAAGCATTAATCTTCAATACTGTCCACCATAGCCCGACCCATCTCCCGGTGGTGGTGGCATCCGTCCTAGGATATTCTGGAGCAACCGAGTCTGCTCCTCCTGCCGATGATCATGTTGTGACATCCAAACATTTTGTTGTGCCCTCCAAGCCTGAGCCGTCTCAATCTCTGCATCCACGCGGACGGATAAATGACTAAAATCTCCCCTCAGATCGCTAATCTGACTCTCCACGGAGCCAATGCGCTACGACGGATAATAAGCGGCCTCGGCCAGGGTCGCTCGCCACTCATCCTCCTCCTCCTCCTCCTCCTCATCATCATCATCATCATCCGGCATGAGGTCTCCTAGATGACCCCTCACCCCTCTTTTCATTCTGACATTTAGTGGTGAGGGTGAAATAGTTAATCTTTGGACCTCCTCTAATGTCCTTGTTAACTAACCTGAGGTTAAATCCCGATTTTGCTATCAGGGATGTGATCAACAATGGAAAATTATAGTTGGTATTGGCCATACCCTTAGCCATCTTCCATATCTCATTACTGATTATTTTTCCAAAATCAATTGTTTTTCGTTGAACTATCATGTGCATCAGAAATGCACGTCTCCAATTCACCTCATTAAAATGAGAGGAGGGGAGGATCCTCTCACAAATAAATCTATGAATATACTTCATCTAATTGTCCATGTTTCGAGCCTTGACAATTACACCCTTCTTCACATTCCTAGGGTCAATTACCCCGAAAGTCGGAGCTATCAAATGCAAATTTTCCTTAAATTTTTTTCCTATACTCTCCATCTCTTTGATATACTCACAACCATCCTCCTCAATGTTGGTGGCTAACCCGTAATGTTGATTAATCTCATTCCTATCATATTTTACCTCCAGTCCCCGCACAAATGACTGTCCCGTATTCCCCCGTTCAAAAACATTAGCATAAAATTCTTTTACTAAAAGTGAAGCTCCATAGTTTGGGGGCTTACTCCCCAACTTTCCCCAATTGTATTGGGTAACATATTCATCTAAATACAAGCCATTAAAATCAAATTCCCTCTCCGGGTTGAATGGCTTGGTTTCATATAACTCAAAAAAATTTTGAGCTTCATTCCCAACAAATTTAGAAGCATCATATGGGGGACCGGGAAGGGTTGTAGTGTTGGTGGTAGTGGTTCGTGCTCTTTTAGGAGGCATTGTAAATCAAAACCCGAAGATATAGATTGAAAGCTTACTTTGGAATTGGCCGGAATGTCGCCGAAAAGTCGCCGGAAAGTCACCGGAATCTTTTTCTTCAAAAACAAATGTTTGACAATCTTCAAAATGCACCTCAAACCTTGAATCTGTGCTTTAAAATGGATGATTGATTGATTTTGGGTTGAAGAAAATTGAATTTGGGGGTTGAAATTTAAAATTTGAAATTTGAGATAGAGAGAGAGAGAGAGAAGGGGGCGGCTGGTAGGGTTTTTGATTGGGAGAGGGGGAGGTTGTTTGGTATACCAGCGTTCTTGGGAAATTCGCTTAGGGAGCGATCGCACGGGGTCAAGGGAGCGATCGCCCCTTTTCTCTGTAAAAATAGGGCGATCGCTCGTATATAGGGGTGATCGCGCACCTATATTTGTAATTTAATAATATTTTTTATTTATATTATACTTTTTTTTATTTAAAGAATCCGGAATTATTACTTCCGGATTACATTAGGGGCGATCGCCCTCTTCCATTCGCGCGTTCACGCGAAGTTACTGGAATTTTGGAGCGATCGCCCTATATGATGGAGCGATCGCTCCCTTGTCCATCCCTCTTTTCTCAAATTCCAATCAGTTATTTAACGTTTTTTGTTAGTTTTTTTTAGAATTTTCCTCAGGTTTTTAACGATTTCAGTTAGTTTCTCAGAATTTCAGTTAGTTTTTAGAATTTTCAGTCAGTTTTTAACGTTTTCCAGTTAGTTTTTCAGAAATTTCAGTTAGTTTTCAAATTGTAATCTTTATTAAAAAAAAATATAGAGTACAAAACTTAACAATAATAAAAAGAATAAGTATTATAGAAAATTGACCACATCCCGGTCACGTAGGATACCCGTCAAGGATAATTAGACGGGGTAAATTCATCAGGAGGATTGCGAATCCTACTCCCTCTCCTCGGCATACGACGACCACCTGATCTAGATTGTTGAGATGAGGATGAGGATGATCCATCGGGACTTTCTGAAAACTGCACACGAGGCAAATGGAAACTAGGCCTAAATCCCGGAATCCCGAATGCCTGCTCAGGCGTCTGAGTATAATTGCTAGAAGAAGGGAAGGAGCTCTGAGGCGGTTGCGTGAAACCAAACTGATTCATCAATTCGGTAAAAGAATTACCCGGTCCTGTCTGGGTGAACTCTGTACGGCGAACTCAAGCGATGCATATCACCGTATTGATCCTGCATCTCGGCTCATCCTGCGGTGGTATCCGCCACGCCTACGAACCCGATTCTCCCTCCGTGGCTCCTCTTCGGCCGGTATGATCAACCGTTGGAGGGGAGCTTGGGCTTGCGATCGTTCTTTGCTCCCTAATATGTGTCAGTGTGTTACTGACACATTGTTGAGTGTAATTCGCCAGGTCTTCCAAGGATGTGGCATTCTGGCTATATATGTACATCCCTTGAAGACTTTGAATCTGTTCAAAACAATGAACTAAAATTAATTAATACGGAAAAATGGTATTGTTTTTTGTAAAATCATTGTATGTAATATATAACTTACCACACCCTCATAACCAGTTGAACGTGGCCTGAACCCTAGTCCCTCCACATTAGACGAATTGTGGATGAGCGATCGAGTAATACGCCTATACCATGTCAAATAGGGGTGATGGTAACTCATATCCACTTCACCAAACTCTCCATCAACGACATTAAACTCCCGTTCATTCCACTTTGCTATGTGCTGACCATGTTCTTGCATCCAGTTAACGCCCTGACCGACCTTGCCGACTAATCCGATGCAAGTCCAGGCGGGTGTCGCGGTCATCGAGCACACCTTGAACCATCCCAAATTGTCGCATTACGCGATGCGGAAAGTGCCATTCAACCCTCTCAGCGAGATGAGGGGCACCTTCGCCCTCCATATAGCTTGGCCCTGAAGACAGATATTCGGAACTAGCACACCGTTGTATGGCTGCCACACAACCTGATCCTTGTCTAAATATGACAACTGGTCTCGATAGCCTTGCAGGTTATGGGCAGTCACAGAAGTATACGACAATGGACCCTTCCACCTACATATGAAACCATTGACATAAAAAATAATGAGTAAAAAGCGATATATTACAAAAACGGATCATTTACAAAATGAAGTAATTGAAATATACACGTAACCCATTTGGTTGCAATCCAGTAAGTGTTATTGCATCCTGTCTCCTAGGTTGTGTACACAACAACCTCTCCCATGCCCAAAGCTATAAAAAAAATTATCATTACGTACAAAACAGATTAAGTCCACTAGCATAATGTAATCATTTATAATTGACATACCTGTACAATGGTTAAGAAGCCACCACACCCTTTCGAATCGTGCTGAGATGCTACACACATCTCCCTATACAAGAAGGCCAACGCTCCATTACCCCAATTTGTCTTGACCAATATTATTTATTTCCCTAAGAAGTGCGAGGTACATCAACTTCACTAGGTTATCAGACGAGACGGGCATAATGTATGACCCCAATAATAAGAAAATGTAGGCTCGAGTATATGTCTCAATCATATGCTCGGACGCATTATTGGGAAGCTGTTCAAAATGAGGGAAGTGTCCTAGAACCCATCTCATTGATATCATTCCACCTCTTTTGATGTCTGCAGTTGAGGGTGCAACCCCAAATAACTCCTCAACAATCTCAACCCATGCCCCCGCACTCCTACTAGTTTCTGAACTAATCACCGGCATTCCGTCTACAGGAAGACCACACAACATGCCAATATCCTCTAAGGTGATGGTCATCTCCCCAGGTAAGTGAAAAGTGTGAGTCTCTGGACGCCATCTTTCAATCAAAGCCTCAATTAAATGCCAATCATATTGTATATGACCTAATAAATACACTCCATAAAATCCTGTATTTATAAGCTTATCTTCTATCCTCCAATCAACTCTAGTGGAAATCTTGGACCACGCCTAGGTCTTAAATTGGTTAACTGTTGTCCCTCCCAAATATATTTAGATCTATGTGTATCCTGAGAAGTCAATACATGTGGATCGATTGGCCCAGGATCAATAAATTGTTGTTGTTCATGTTGATTCATCTGAAATACAAAAATTTAATAGTAATTAAATTTAAATGGGACATAAAGTTTTGCTACATTTAAATAGAAAAATTGCAACATGTTTGTCAAAGTAATTTTAACAAACACTTTATTTTAAATCTAACTTAAAAAAATTCTAACTAGGCAAAAATTAAATTACAATTGTTTAATTCATTGACAATCAAAAATTAAGTACATAAATCACAATAGTTTTAACAACAAATTATATAAAAATGCACAAATAAAAATTCTTAGAAAAATATATATAGCTAAAATTAACAACTCAAAACAAATTAAAAAAAGAAATATAACTAACCATTCTTAGGTACCAAACTAACACTTTCTCTCACAACTCTTTAAACTTCTTCTCTTCTCCTTCTCCTTCTCCTTCTCCTTAATTCTTTCTTTCTCTATCTCTCACTGCACTTGCTCCTTCTTCTTCCCTGTGTTTCAATTGGAAAGTAATTGAAAATTTGAATCCGGAGATGGTATAACCGGATTCAAATTAAAGCAAATCCGAAATTTGCATTTCCGGATTTGAAGATACGCCACTAAGGAGCGATCGCTCCATATGGGGGGCGATCGCCCTCTCCTTTTTCCAGAATATTAATTTGCTTTTTTACTTTTTAAAAAAATAAAATAAAAAATAGAATCCGGAGTTATCAATTTCGGATTAAACTATGAGCGATCGCCCCCCATAAACGTGCGATCGCTCCCTATTTTCCAGAAAATATTATTTTCCTAATTTATCAGCTTTGGAAAAAAAAAATAGAATCCGGAATTGGTGACGCCGGAGTACACTTGGAGCGATCGGTCTATATAAGGACGCGATCGCTCCCTTTTTACGGACATATTATTTTTGGAAATTCAATTTGGGAAAAAAAAAAAAAAAACCAATTCCGGAATTGGTAATTCCGAAATTCATAATCCGGAATTACCAGTTCCGGATTTCAAGCCAAAAGTGCTACTATGGTACTTAAGTTTTTAAAAATGTTATTTTGATATATAAATTTTTAAAAAGCTATATTTTAAAAAAAAAATCACTCCTTTCAGTAGATTTTTTTTCCAAAATATAGCTTTTTAAAAATTTATATTCCAAAATAACCTCCTCCAAAAGTTATGTACCAAAGTAGCACTTTCAAGTTGGATTCTGGAATTACCAATTCCGGAATAATGTAATCCGAAATTCCTTTTTTTTTTTTCAAAAAATTCAAGTCCGGAACTGGTAATTCCGGAATTAATTTTTTTTTTTAAACTGAAAAACTGGGATTTTGGAAAAATTGAATTCCGGAAATGCTACTACCGGAATTCAAATGCCCCCTGCGTTGACTTTTGAAAAGTAGAAAGATTTTTTCGGAACGGAGGGAGTATTTCTTTAGGGTTTTTAATTTTGAGAGAACAAATAAAGATTTTATTAATTAATAACTTAATCTAAGTTAGTGAGGGAAATAAAAAATATTCGTTTACTCTAGAAAGATATATTTTTATTAAGTGAGATATGTATAAAGAAAAATTATGTCATAATTATGTTTAATTAACTTCAAAATGTAGTGGATATAAGTGAAACTACAATAGTGTATATAATAATATCTATGAAATGTTCATTATTTCCTCAACATGAACTAAATAAAATAGTTACTATAATTATCACATTTTATTTGCATGACTATCATTAAATAGAAATAATTATCTCATTTATGAGGAATTAGTATTACCAATAACTATGTTTTTTTTCATTAATCTATGTCTTTTAAAAATGGTTTTTTTTTGTATAATCTTATAAAGTAATATATCGTATTTTCTAACCAATATTATAAAATAGTTTTCATTAAAAAAATTATCTAATAGTTTTTATTTAAAAAATCCATATAAAATGATTTTTTAGAAAGATATTTTGAAATAGTTAAGAAAATATTTATTTATTGTTTTAGCAACAAATAGACAATTTATAACCCTCAAAAAATCAACTCAATTTTTCAATGCAAATTAATTATTCCAATTTTTGAAAATCCTTTCTTATAATTTTTGTTTACCAGTTTTTTTATTTGTGAAAGTTCAATTAAATAACACTAATTGAAACTAAAATTTATATTACTCTTTAAAAAGATGGTTCAATAAGACACTAAAAAATAAAATCTCAATTTTTTTAATTTTATGCACTTCAACCTTTATATATATATATATATATATATATATATATATATATATATATATATATATATATATAGATTAGCTTGTAATATATTGACAAGCTTATAAAGTTACACATATATATTTTTTCTAGACAAAAAACAAACAAACATATATGTGTAACTAATTAAGTTTTATTCCATATTGCACTAATAACAAAGACATTAACACATATCAAACACATATCAGTCCATTTTTTTTAATTCCATATTGCACTTGATTTCCTAATAACAAAGACATTAACACATATCAAACACTGTGCACTATTTACATAAAAAAATGGACTGCTATCGTGTGTTTAATTCCATATTGCAATAAATATTTGCGTAAAAGATAGTCACTTTTGCTTACCTGTCCACAACATATATGTTTATACAGACACTCGAAAAGAGACCACAAACCTAGGATAACGGTGTCGAAAGGGGAAAGAGAAAAATGAAACTGCATGGTAATTGTAACTATGTAACATGACCCCGAAAGAAAAACAATCAAAATAAAATTCAACAAAGATGTCAATATGCTAAATAATTTAACAGCATAGCATATAGTAACAACACAACAATACATATGTAAATGTAACTGTCGTCCAAAAGAGTCTTCCTATCAATACATTTTTATTGAAAAAAAATATCTTGTAAGAAAATTCTGGTAATTTTGGAAGATCGCAACTTCAAAAATGCATATAATATAATTGGTTCAGTACACATATAAGTAGATAACAAAGTTGCGTAGAAGCCACAAAAATTTAAGTATTTCATAGGTCCAACAGTTATATCCTGGGAACTTCCAATAAAATTTGTAGAAATCAAGGAATTGATTATTGAGGGTGCCCTACTTTACCTACATTTGCATAAAGTTTCTTGCCACTTCTTTACCATTTGAGACTTCCAAATAGATCTTCAATAGTGTTTGAAACAAAAGAAAACATCAAAAGGATACACGACTTATATGGATTATAACAAACATTTTAACCACGTTTTTTTTAACAAAATAGTGTAACCATTTGCGAAGAGCAAAGTATTACTATAGGACATCTAGAAACTTGTACATACCACAGAAGTGCATTATCTCTTTCACAATATATGTGAGACTATCTTTGTTACATAAACAACTCTTCATGTGAAATCATAGAGCACAAAGCACTAAATAATTTCTTCTCAGGTAAGCCATTTGAGTAGATGCATGGCTAACACCTATTTAGTAGCTTGACTGCCAGAAAAGTACTTGCATAATGGCTGAAATATTCCAGAGACAAATTAATGGCGCAGGCACAAAAAACTTACTCCCTCCGTCCCAAAATGAATGATCATTTTGAAAATGTTGATTTTCAAAGAAAAAATCATAAACATTCATACTATCCACTTTCATAATTTTAGTTTTGCAATAATATAATGAACTATAAAAAATATTACAAACAAATCATTTAAGATCAATTTTTTTTGATGAAAAAGGTTCAAAAGGTTATTCATTTTGAGACAAAAATGGTCATTCAATTAGGGACAGATGGAGTATCGATCAAACATGAGAGCAATTTACATGTAAGTGCTCAATCTTCATAGACAAAAGAGGAATATTGCAGACAACAGTGAAACTGTAAAGAATTTCATGGATACTGATTATAGGTCTCCCTAATTTGTACACCTACGAAATAACTTTTTTTTTCCTGAATAACACTTCCTCACCACTGATTCTTCTCTCATGTTAAGCAAAACAACTTGATGGATTTCACATGGTTTCGCATCATCAATCATGCATACACCAAAAGTAAGTTACATTCCACAAAAATCAGTGGCTGAGCATATATTAGGCTCATCTTGAAAATTAAGCCTCATCTTCGAAAGTTTTCCCTAATATTTATCAAATCACCACCCAAATGCCCGCTTCACCTTCTGGCGTCTTATGATTACTTATCGAACTTGCCAATAGAATCCATGATGATCACTCATCAGATCATTGCACAATCAGAAATTCATTTTGAATAATTACAAACCACACCCCTACCAAGACATTTTCATTATTGGTGTTTTCAAATTGCATGTTCATCGCAGTTTAGGTCATCTCTATTATTTTTGTTTCATGGTTTAAAAGTTTCTACCTTTTACTGATTCCTTAACTTGATTGGCAGCTCAACCTATAACTTATGCCCCGTCATATGAATCATCACTTAGCATGCACGCTTGGACTGAAATCTTGCTTAAAGGAAAATAATTACTCATTTTGGAGCTATGAATAAGATATATAGCTTGTTAATATCTCTCTCATGTCTCCGTATGAATCCCACACTCATCTTGCCATGTATCTCCCTCGTACCAAACTTCCAAAAAGGAAGGAAAGATGGGTATCCAACCAACAATGATCACCAAACACAACTCCTTTACAATAGTTTTTTTTTTCAGCAACACATTAAGGTTAGGAAATAAGATATTTAAATGTTTAACATATATATATATATATATTGAAAGATTGCAAGTTTGTTAAAATGTAAAAGTTAAATGTTTAATCACTGAGATGAAACAGTGTTTTTTCAACTGTCACAAAACCTTTCGATCCTATCTTTACATGTTACATTTGTTCCGTACGTAGCTACTCATCTTTTATATCCTAACAGGGAGATCAATCCAGGTCAACCCTCATCATCCCAAACCCACTTCACTTCCTAATTATGTATATTTCCACATAATGCCTCAAAAACCTACAGTCTCCAAAACCACTGACCCTAAATACATCATCAACTGTCCCCCTCCTCTCACTCCATGCCCTAACCCCTCAGTTACCTCATCCTAAACAACAATATATGGCCTCAGCCGATCTAAATCCACCTCCAAAATTTTATGTAATAACATTAAACACTCCCTCAATCCCACCTTTTATAACCAAATGAAATACAATTGTCCTTTCCAACTAAATCACCAACTCAAATTTTTTAACATTCTTAAACCTTCAAGCCACCTGACCCATCATTCTCAATAACAACGTAATGTGTCACTATAAACACAAACCAATAACAACCCAATTACTCAATATTCTAAAAGAAAGGAAAAAAAATGAACCACTTGGATTACACTTATATAAAGAAAATAGGTTACTCATTGTTGTCCACTTTCATCTTAAAAATTATGCAATCTCTTATGTCCTAAATAAATTTCAAAGCCATTATAAACGTTGATAAAAGACCAGTTTAGAGACCAATAGAACTTACATTGATCCCGGGAGCCGCTTAACTGCAGTTTTCAACAGAGATGACACAGGTGAAGCAAGTCATTAAAGCCATCTTTTTCTCTCCCCTATAACAGATTGATCTGCAACCGCTGCCGGGAGTGGGAAGGGAAAACATGTGCATAGATGATCAAATTATTCTAGGGCAATTAACATTTAAACAAAATTCGCGACCATAACAGTACACCGATCATAAATTATACTCCCTCCGTCCCATAGAACATTGCCCGTTTACTATTGAGAACGGAAAATAAGGAATAATGTTATTAAAGTAGATGTTGTGAGTGGGAGGAGAGAGAATGAGTGGAGAGAATAGTAAATTATAATGGTGTTGTGAGTATTAAAATAATGTAGGAGAGAGAATGAGTGGAGAGAATAGTGATTTAAGGTTTCCTTTTTAGGAAAGTGAGACTTTAAAGAGGGACGCCAAAAATAGCAAAAGGGGTAATGTTCTATGGGACGGAGGGAGTATTTGTCAAATACCCGAGGAGAAGGGTGGTAGCGCCAAAGAGCAATTCTCTACTCGGAATTGTGGAAGGATACATAGTGAAGCCATAATCAATTACAGTAGACTCGCTCCATAGCCGGACGTAATCACCATCTCTCTGCCAACACTCGCACCATAGCCGTCATACCTATCAAAAAATTGAGCGCATATGAAACCCCCCACCAGAGACTCTTCTTTCTGTTCGTTTGATTGAATTTAGGGGTTGAATGTCAATGCGCAGAGGGGGTTAGGGGAAGGGAGTGGGTTTGAGAATCGCTAAAACTGAATGTGGGGCGGACGGTTAGAAATCACATGTATGCGAAGAAAAGGCTTTCATCTAGAGAAATAGCAAATCGGAAACCTAGAAATTACCTTACTGAGAGTAGAGACGATGGAATGGCAATGAAGGAGTTGGGTTTTCTTTGCGTTTTGCGGCGGATCCCAATTTGGATTGAGAGAGATAGAGATTGGGTGAAGAACGCAGTGAAGATGACAGGAATGAGATCGTGGGGGGGGGGAGGGGGTTGGTTAAGATGCTCACAACCGTCCGATCAACTCTCCAACTTTAAATCCTAACCCTTCTTTATACCCAGGCTAAGAGGCAGTTATTTGCCCCCTCTATTGTATATTAGATTAATATGGGAGAGAAAAGGGTAATTAGGTTAATTAAAAACATTAATTATTTTCTTTATTAGTTGATTTGAAACAAGCTAATATTCTAAAACATTCATGGTTTGGAGGGAAAATGGGCTTGTTGAAGTGTTTTATGCACTTCAACCTTTATATATATATATAGATTTGGGATCACTATTCCTTCTTCTAACTAATGTGGGAATAGGTAATCTCTTCCTACCGACGGAAATTTCCGTCGGTAAAGCTTAAAATCCGTCGATAATGTCTCTTTAGCGATGGACACAGTCCGTCGGATACCGTCGGTAATATCTGGTTGGTAATACCGACGGACAGACCGTCCGTCGGTAAACGCATTTTACTGACGGAAATGGTCCGTCGGTAAAGGAATCCGCCGGCCGATGATGGCGTTATCGCCGAAGAGATCACCGACGGAATAATCCGTCGGTAAATAACGCAGAATTTTCGATGGACTTATCCGTCGGTAAATCTATTATCAGTTTATAAAAGATTTTACCGACGGAATAATCCGTCGGTAAATTGCACAGAATTTTTTAAAAAAATTACTACATTTAAAAAACCACCTGCTACCTCTTCAATCACCAAAATACCAACATTCAAATACAATTCAATTAAACATTCACTAAAAACATAAAAAATCAAATTCAACATTCATCAAATTCTCAAACTAACATAAAAACTACTTAAATTTGATTACAAGCCAAACAAAAACAGGTTTAATAACCACGACTAAATGAAACAGGCATACATCTTGTAAGAAGGATTATTCAGGGGGGAGGGGAGAGTGATTGAAGATTTTGAGGAACCTTGCAGCCTCAATCTCGCCTCAAATCTCGTTGTCAAACAATCCAAGATAGATGTACCTACAACCAAATAGCCAGCATTATCAAGTACAACTTAATAAAGTATTACGACACTTAATTAAGTTAGCCAATGCAGGTAACCCAACATCTCCAACCTAACAAAAATGTTAATGAGAGGTTAGTGTGCTTCATTCACTAATGAATGTTGATGTTGATGTAAGAAGACTTTAAATACAGGTACTTCTCATAACATGTTAGCCAAACTCGATTCTCAAGTCTTATAAATGAGGAAAAGCGAAGTATTCAAACAAATTATTTGGAAGTAACTTCACATACCTTTTCTCCTGATTGTTTCTCTCCCAAGTCCAGTTCGAACCGATTTTCCAAGAATTCTGGCATATAAAAGAACTTTGGAATCAGTTCCTTTACATCTGATGTGTTTCTCCCTGCAACACTTAACCATGTATCTCGTACACTATTGAAAGACGATCAGCGTGGTCGAATTGTCCACCCTGCAGCTTCTGATTCTCCATACTAAACGGTGGTAAGAATAGAAGATAGAAGAGGACAATCCCAGCACTAGAGTAGTGAGAACCATAATGAAATTTGGGAACCTCTGGATCATCCCAGCTTTCATACCTGCGATACGAACAATGAATATTTTTAGAATAATTTAGATGAATACTACTCCTTCCTTCCCAAAATGAATGTCCAAGATTTTTTATTAAAGCAGGTAATCAGAAGTCAGCAAAACTCATGTCAAAAAGGTTAATGGCCATTTCAGAAAAGAAACAATAGTTTAGGGACGAAATGGATTATGAATATCACATGTCAGGGACGAAAAAGGTTTTTACGTTGTTGTACAGTTGTATAAAGGGACGAAAAAGTTATTTATGTCGGTGTACAATTGTATAAAGGAACACAAAAGTCAGATATTAAGCAAATGTTAAGATGAGTGAAAGTCGGCTATAAGAAATAATATCACTCGGGTAAAAAATTTCGAAACTGAAAAGCATTTCTGCACGTGAATTTTGGGTAAAACTCAGTACATGTGAATGAAAAAGGTGAAATGAACTTTACCAGTGTATCTAGCTGGAACTGGAAAACTTCTCCAACCAGTGTCATTTTTTTGGTTACAGGGTGCTTTTCTGTTGTGCCCCCGACAATAACAATAGAATTGTTGACAACTACCCACGCAAACTCTATATGTGAATCTGGTTTTGGCATTGAAGGTAAAACTTTCCATTTCATCTCGTCATCTAGCATGTAAACGTCTCCATATACAACCTGCATAAATGAATTCTTCATCAGACATGATTTGCAGCGGACATATTTTATAAATAAGCAAATAGAAATCCAAGATGATCAAAGACCAACATTCAACTTGAATTAGGCATGCCATAGACATATATTTCCATAAACTCATTTGACACTTGAGCACCAATTACTAATGGAAGTAGTTATATAATAAAGGGTTTTAACTACAAATAGAAGAAATACCTACGAATCCAAACAGAGCCTTTTCCTGGTACATATAATATAAGATGTTATCCTTTCTATACGCTTTTGCCTTCATCCCTCATCATTTGTGTTAGGACCTAACTTTGATCAATGTCTCAGTTAGTTAGTTTTGATAAAGGAATATATATATAGAACAGGGTTTATATCAAAAGAGGAAATCTGTTATATTCATCTTTCAGTTTATCTGACAGCTATGAGTATGACAGTTATGATTCTATCTTATACTTTGGTTACATTCAATCAATAAACATGAATCATATTCCCTATCTTAACTATCAAGATCATCAAGTGCATCTCAGTCCTTATTAGAGAACATCTCTGATAGCTAAGCCTTGTATGATCTGACAGCTATGACTTCATTCCTCTGATAGCCATCACTTTGTCTCAATCTCTGCTACCACAATCTCAACCAAAGTGGAACCTGGATCTTCACAGCTGTCAAGTTCACCATTGAAGATCAATGAAGACCACTGAAGACCTTGAAGACCTTCTGGAAGCTCTCAGTTCAAGCCACAGCTCAAGCCAGCTCATGAAGACCTGCAAGTGGACAAGTGGGGCAAAGACCAGTCAAGACTCATTAATGTAGCTGCAACAGTCATATTCCAACGGCTACATTGAAGGGTATAAATAGAGGAGTTCATCCTCTACACAAACCACTCTTGAAAAATACTCTTTTTCACAGTCCAAAACCTTTCCCTTACACCCACACACACCTCCTGTAATCCACACACACACTCATCAATCCCTACCCTTTAAACCCTGTTCCAAACCAAAACCCTCACCCCAAAACCTCTGCTTCAACAACAAACACCCCTTAGTGTGTTAATTCACAAATTCCAAAATCCTAAGACTGTACTTTAGGTGTAGAATTAGTTTGTAAACACTCAAGACTGTACTTTAAGTGTATTAGTTGTTTTGTAAAATCTTGAGACTGTACTTCAAGTTGTAAAAACACTTAAGACTGTACTTTAAGTGTATTCCTAGTTGACTGTACTAATTAGGAAGAGGAAGTTCAAGGAACTTGCCTAAATCAATCATTTGTAATTTTTGTTGATTAAAGATTATAATAAAATTGATCTCACTTGTCAAGATTGACAAATGGGGTGGATGTAGGAGGAGTGAACTACGAACCACTTTAAATTCTCTCGTGTTATTACATTTCGCAATCACATTCACACACTTGCATTATTTCTTTGTGTTCTTTGTCCTATCATTATTTCAAGCTTCCCTTATTCCGCCGCACAAATCAACACACATCCGACAGCCTAAGCCAAACCATAGCCGTCTCGATCATCTCGCATATCAACAAAGGGCCTTTCAATTGGTATCGAGCTTGTCTTCACATTCAAAAGTCTAACAACTTGTGAAGGATCCTCTTCAAACCCACCATGCCTCAACCAAGGAGAAATAATGAGAAAGACATCCCACACATTGATGACTGTGGATCTTTTGAGATCTATGCTTCAAAAATAAAAACATACCTTGATGCAAACAAAGATATGGAACTCGGTATGTTCTAGAGAATGAAGTGTCCTACCCAACTCAAATCTGTATTGATGGAGGACCTAGTAAGACCAAATCCCCAGAAACATGGTCTGAATCTGAGAAACAATTGATCAGTGCAAACTTAAAGGTCAAAAACATTCTTCAAAAGAGTGTAAATGACTCACTAGCACAAGAAATTGCTAAGGAACCAAATGCCAGATCGCATGGGCTCTCATTCTAACAAAGTTCACTAAGCACACCAAAGGTCGTGACACAAAATTTGTACAACTTGCTTAGGCAATTAGACAACTTCAAGTTCTATCCTGGAGAAAAGGTGAGTGCCGCTCAACCAAGGTTTGAAAACCTTGTTAGATCTATTCGACCATGAAAAACCTTTGAACAACAAGATCTCTCGCCTCAAGATATATTCTAATCTCCCACAAGAATATGAAAAAGTAGCTTTACCTATTAGAGAAGGATCTCGAATGGAGCACAATGACAGCTTGAACAAGATTTTGGAAAGCTTGAAGCTTATGAACTGGAAGGTATGATAAAAATTCAACCAGTTCCTACCATTTCACAAACTTTAGCCTTAACTGCTCAAGAAACTGTCCACAAACCAATCACTCATCAAGACATTGAGACCATTGTCAACAATGCTCTTCAAAAGATAAACATCACTCCAAACCCAGTCAAAGAAACAGATCTCTCAAGAAGACATTCCAAGTCTCATATCCATGGCTGTCAGAAATGCCATGAAATTTCAAAAGAAATCTTTTGACAAAAAATACAATCCTTCCACATCTAACTCTCAACAAGACAGCTATAAGAAAACAATTGATTGTTTCAACTGTGGAAAGCAAGGACATTACTCATCTGATTGTCCCGAACCAAGGAAACCTAGGGAAAATCGCATGCCTAAGAAGATGACCTACTCAAAAGAGATCATTCACAGCCTAAGTGCAACTGCTTCAATTGCTCCAAAAATAAACATGACAAAAACAAGGAGCAAGTTATGATAGCTGACTCATCAAAATTCAGTGATGAAGAGTATGTGTTAAGTGATGATTCTGACAATGAAGGAGAAGAAGCCATGATATGCCTTATAGCTGAAGATGAGGAAGAATCAGACAATGAGGAAGAAATGGAAGCACTTGCTGCTGCAGATGAACTAAAAGAGGTACATGATTTTAACTCCTTAAATATTGATGGTTTCAAACAATTAGTTTGCACTCTTTTAATTCAAACCAAAAAATAAAAAACTAGCTTTGCTTCACTGGTCAATGAGAACCTTTCCCAATCCTCAACCATTGACACCCTCACAAAAACCAATTCTGATCTTGAGAAAGCATGCCAAGGGCTAAGAGATTAATGCATCATGCTTGAAAAACAAAACATGGATCTGACAGCTGAGACATCAAGTAATCATGAAAATTGTCAAAGACTCAGTAATCTTGAAAAAGAAAATGATGCTCTTAAAAAGAAAATAGATTCATGGAACATGTCAAGCAAAGCATTATCCCTTTTCACCTACACCCAAAGGCGTCCCAGTGACAAAACAGGATTGGTGCCGATGATCCTACACAAAAGGTGTACACTCCTCCCACCGGTGAAAGGGCCATTGAAAAAATGGTTCTAGAAAACCTAAGTTCTGGCAGCTATCAAACTCAAACTTATCCTGTTCAAACCAAGGGAAAATCTAAGGAAATCTTACCTGGTCCTAGTCACTCAAACAAAGGACCAAGTAAAATCCAAGGAAGCAAGTATATTTGGGTTCAAAAAGGGGCCAATATACAGAAAGAAATTGAGTTGCAAAAAGATGCTAGACAGCCAAGCCCCCGACAGCCCAAGGCATGAATGCGGCCCAAGATCTTCCAAACCACATAGAACCCCAAGGCAACAAAGATTCTATAACAAACATAGGTACACCAAACAACAAAAACCTCAATGGCAATTCTCAAATGGAAGAAGTCATACAAGTCAAAATGACTCTCCCAGATCATCCTCTTCAAATAACTTTCAGTTTCAACCCCAATACAACAACTCAAACCACTTCTTCAATCCATCCCAATCCACTGTCCTTACACCTTACATGATGCAAATCATGTCATATTACCATACCCTAAACCAGTTCTTCAACAAGGGATCAATGAACAAAGCTAGGATTCCAAAGAAAAACTAATCCTTTGGACCCAAAAGAATAAAAAGGGGTACCATAAAATTTACTTTCTGTTTTGCAGGTACCTAGGAAAGGACTTTGGTATTTAGATAGTGGTTGTAGTAGACATATGACCTTCAATAAAGACTGGTTGCAACAATATTCCCCTAAAAATGGTCCAAATGTAACCTTTGGTGATAATTCCCAAGCTAAGGTCAAAGGATCAGGAAATCTTATTACAAAAGATATCATTTTTACAAATGTGTCTTATGTAGAGGGTCTCAAACACAATTTGATTAGCATTAGTCAAATCTGTGATAAGGGATATCATGTTGTTTGCACTAAGGATAAATGCACTGTTAAAAATAAAAGCAATAAAGTCATTCTGACTGGTTCAAGAAAAGGAAATCTCTATTGCTTAAACTTAGAGATTGTGGAGTCCTCAAATGCTCACTGCCTTCTGTCTTTTAGTCAATCTGATATGTCATGGCTTTGGCACAAAAGATTGGCTCACCTTAACCATAAAACCATCTCCAAGCTTGCAAATTCAAATCTAGTCAGAGGTCTTCCAAGGATCCCATTCAAGAAGGACAAACTATGCAAAGCATGCCAATGTGGGAAGCAAAAGAGATCTTCATTCAAGCCCAAGACCAGATTGGACACCTCAAGACCTATTGAACTACTCCATATGGATCTCTTTGGACTCATAAGGACTAGATCTTTAGGAGGAAAAAGATACTCCCTTGTTGTGGTTGATGACTTCACCAGATTCACTTGGATCATTCTTCTTGAATCCAAAAGTGAAACCCTTAGCTGTCTGACAAAGCTGTTCAATAAAATTCAAAATCAAAAAGGGACATCCATTGTCAAGATCAGATCTGATCATGGAAAATAATTTGAGAACACAGGAGTAGAAGAGTATTGTGATTCAAAAGGTATTGATCACAATTTTTCAGCCCCAAGAACACCCCAACAAAATGGTGTTGCTGAAAGGAAGAACAGAACAATCTGTGAGGCAGCAAGAACAATGCTGTCAGAACATAATCTCCCAAAATATTTTTGGGGTGAAGTTCACTACTCTTTGTGTATGTTCAAAATAAAACACTAATCAACAAATTCTATAAGAAGACTCCATATGAACTATGGAATGACAAAGTTCCTACCATTTCCTACTTTCACAGTTTTGGAAGTAGATGCTTCATTCACAACAATGGCAAAAATAATTTGGACAAATTTGACTCCAAATGTGATGAAGGAATCTTTCTTGGATACTCTAACACAAGCAAAGCTTATAGAGTTTACAACAAAAGAAGACTTGTTGTGGAAGAATCAATTCATGTTGACTTTGATGAAAACAATGATCAAAGTGTAACTGAATTGTGTGATTTTGATGAAGGTTTGGGAAACCTTGATAATCTCCCTGAAGCATCTCCCATTCTTGATTCAACTGTTCTCCATCATGAACAAGATTCATCAAATCTTCCATACATGGTTCCAAGAAATTCATCCGACGCCCATCCCGCGCTGCATACCCATGACCAATCCACTCCCATCATCAACCAATCCACCAACCAAGTTAACATCAATCACTCCCACTACCAATCCAAATGATGAGGAAGAGAATACTCAAAATAATAGTCATCCCTTGATCGACATCTCCCAAACTTTCTTCCTTAGCCGACACCAACCCTTAGCCGACACCATCCAAATTCATCATGTAATCCATCCACTAGCCATGTTCCATCTCCATCCAATAATCCTCTTTCTCCTCCCAAAACCAATGATGAATCCACCATTACTCACATCATTCCACCCAATAAAGACCTTTACATCGCCTTCAAATTGATAAAACCCTATTTCCTGCATACAACATCCCTTTTCTCATGAGTGCATTCATATCCCAAGTGGAACCAAAGAAAATAAATGAAGCACTCCAAGATGCCGACCGGATAGAAGCCATGGAAGAAGAATTAGAGCAGGTTTGAAAGGAACAAAGTGTGGCAACTTGTTCCTAAACCAAGAAACCAAACCGTCATTGGAACAAGATGGGTCTTTAGAAATAAGATGAATGAAGAAGGTGTTGTTGTAAGAAACAAAGCTAGACTCGGTTGCTCAAGGATACAGACAAGAAGAAGGTATTGACTATGATGAGACTTTTGCACTGTTGCAAGACTTGAAGCTATTAGGCTATTCCTTGCCTATGCTTCATTCAAGATGATGAAAGTATTCCAAATGGATGTCAAGAGTGCATTTCTGAACGGAGTCTTAAATGAAAAGGTTTTTGTATCTCAACCCCCTGGTTTTGAGCACCCAAAGTTTCTCGATCATGTGTACAAATTGGACAAAGCATTGTATGGGCTTAAGCAAGCACCAAGAGCTTGGTATGATACTCTATCTAGATATCTCCTTGGCAAAGGATTTACCAAGGGCCATATTGATAACACTTTGTTTATCAAGAAATATGGAGATGATCATTGCTCATCCAAGTCTATGTTGATGACATCATTTTTGGATCATCAAATGAGGACTTGTGCACCGAATTTGGAGATATTATGAAAGACCGTTTGAAATGAGTATGATTGGTGAGCTTACTTTCTTCTTGGGTCTTCAAGTCAAGCAAATGAAGGAAGGAATCTTCATTAACCAAGCTAAATACACAAGGGATATGATCAAGAAGTTTGACATGCAAACCGCTTCCCGCCAAAACACCCTTGTCAACCACAACCAAACTCCATGCCGATCTAGATGGTCAAAGTGTAAATCCAACACTTTACGTAAGCTACATTGGATCTCTTCTTTATGTAACAGCTTCAAGACCTGACTTTATGTTTAGTGTCTGTCTTTGTGCTAGATTTCAAGCTAATCCCAAGAAATCTCATCTCTCTGCTCAAGAGAATTCTAAGATATCTCAAAGGAACCCCCGATTTTGGCTTGTGGTATCCCACCGAATCCCCATTCTCTCTAATTGGATTCACCGACTCGACTATGCTTTGGATGTAATCTAGATAGAAAATCCACAAGTGGTGGATGCCGTTTATTGGATCAAGAATCATTTCATGGACAAGCAAAAAGCAAACCTCGCAGCCACTTCAACAAACTCGAGGCCGAGTATATTCTTTGCAGGCTTGTGTTGTTCTCAAATTCTCTATCTTAAAAGTCAACTTCAAGACTTTGGAATTGAATTATCCAACATTCCCATCTTCCTCGTGACAACTCAAGCACTATTTCCATGACAGAAAACCCCGTCCAACACTCAAAAACAAAGCATATTGAGGTAAGACATCACTTCATCGTAGACCATGTTGAAAAGGGAATATCAACCTTGCAAAAGTTTGTACTGAGGATAATGTCTCTGATATTCTTACTAAGGCAATGGATGAAAAGAGATTTGAGATGTTAAGAGCCATGCTTGGAATGATAAATATGCCAAAATAAAGAGTTGTACTTCATAAATAAAGGAGGCTTACATAATTCGTGGCAATGTTTGTCCACAATGGAGCCGCATGACGGCTATTCCTCAAAAACATCTCTGATAGCTATCCACTGATAGCTATCCATACAAAAGTCATGAAAAACAAAAACATAAACAAAAACATGAAAAAAACCATGAAATCCCTCTCTCTTTCATCTCCCTTCTCTCACCAAAAACTTCCTTAAAGCCAAACAATCTCCAGATCCAGTTCTCCTCTTCAAATCTTCACCTTAGCTGTCAGACATTCTTGGGGAATGTCACTGTTTCTCCAGATCCTCCTCCAGCACTCATTCCTTCACACCTTGCCTCCTGTGTAGATTGCAAGGTCTGGTGATACCTTTGCAACCATATTGGGTGCCTCTCCAGGAAGGGATCAATTGAAGTGACAGAATATTGAAGTGAAGGACTTGCTCTCCTTGGCCACCATTCTTCAACTGCATCATATGGTTGAAGCAATCCTTCCATTGGTGTCACAAAGCTAAATTCTCCAGAATAAGACCCATTTCCAGCAACTACAAGTGGTTGGCTAGCTCTTGACTCTTCTCTCTCTACTGCAGGAACTCTGGCAGGGCTAAAACAACCAATAACCTGGTTGAATAGGTATGAGATTGTTGAAGAAGGAGAGACATGCACTCCAGCAAAGTTATCTCCTCTCCCCTCCAACAATCCAACCCCTGGAGAGAGTGAATCCCTACTCACATGAGTATACAGCCTTCTCAGGCTTAACCTTCTTCTTGACAGCTAAGCTCCTTTCCATAGCTATCTGAGCCCTATCTTGCTTAACCAATTCCCCCAATGTATAAACCCTCTCCACCTTACTTTTTCCCTTACTGGACTCACCCTGATCAACCTTGATAGTCTTTCCAAAGAGCCTTATTCCCTCTCCCTCTCTACTGTCAATTTTCTCTCTGACAGCTACCTCCTTGACACCATAGTCCTGATCTTCTCTCACTCTCTTGTTCTTACCTCTGTCTCTCACTCCCTCTGAACTTTCAACTACATTGAAGGACTCTCTCTCTATCTCCATTTCATCCCCACTCAAATCTTCCTCACAATTCTTCCCAAAAACCAACTGTTTTGCTGTTTGAGCCATATGTTTGGGATTAAACTTTGAGGAAAATCTTCCCATTTGTGTTTGTAAAACAATCTGAATATGTTTCCTCTGAAATTGTCATTGCTTTATAGGCAAGTTTCCCCTAGCTATCTCAGACAGCCATCATCATTCAAACTAGACTTAACTGTCAAAGTTTTTTCAACAGCTAGGTTAAAGCAACTTTTTATGTGATTTGATCGTGTTAATTGCTCACAATTGTCACTTCCTTAGCCATCTCTTCACCTGCAAAATTCTTGAAAAAGAGAATGTTCTTCTTGTGCTCTGTGGAAGTTAATGCCTCAACGTGGGGAAGGGCAAAAATCACTGTTCATGTGAACAGTTACTAAACTTTGAAACCCCCAATGCCCATTAAAACCCACTCTCCACTCATTATTTGCCTCTCTCTCCTTTCGTAATCACCAAAAACCCCTGTTTCATTAACCCTCTGTTTAAAATTCATCTCTTTTCCTCACTAATCCTTCATCGTATTCCTTCAACCCTAATTCCTTAATCATCAATGGCAGCATCAAAAGCAAACTACCCAGATGCTCACAGTTACTTCATAAAACCTAGCTTCTATGAGTCTGAAGTTGGGATACTCATCCAAGAACTTCTTGAGGTCAATGAATTTCTTAAATTCATGGGAGCAAGACCTCCAATTTATGAAGAATTGTGCAGAGAAATTTACCTTGTGGGACAGAGGAACAAGGAAAACAATTCAATTACTGCCACCATAGACAATGTGAAGATAACTATTACTCAAGAAATGGTCAGTGAAGTCTATGAGATCCCAAACAAAGCTGATGCTGTGAAGAACATATGGGATAGAGGGTCAGACAGATTGAAAACTGTGTATGAGAAATTCTTTGGGGTTAAAGTTCATGACTTTAAGAGTGTACATGACAAGGCAATGGTGAAAGACAAAGCTGACATTTTCAAATCAACTCTCATGGATGTGGTGAATAAAGCCATTGATGGCAAGCAATCTTCATTTGATCAAATGGGATCAAATGAATGGAAGCAAATGCTGAGCCTATTTACCAAAGACACAAACTGGTGCATTGTTCTTCTTCACAACTTCCAGCTTGCAGTCTCAACCTCCACTCTAAAATTCAAGAAGCAAGGTGGAAAGATGAACAACTTCAGATTCATGAGTGGAATTCTTGATGTTCTAATCCCAAAACTCAATCCTCCTCTACACAAGAAATGGTTGAAGACTGTGAAGCTGTCAGAGACCAAGTGTTTCAATGACAGAACCTTTGCATTGAAACAAAAGAAGGGAGGCTGTCTTTGAAAATTTGGAGATGATGTAAGTACCAGTAGTTTTATTGAGACTCAAGAAAAACTGCAAGCAGAAACTAGAAAGAAGATTGAACACTGGAAGGACTTGATAGCATTGGCTACAAGTAGAAGAATAAAGAGGGGTGTGCAATCCAATGTGAAGAAGACTGGATTGTTGAAAAAGACTGTGGTACCTCATAAGGGCAAAGGCAAAGGCAAGGATGTTCGGGTAGCCGACGGTGAAACTACCTTGTCGGCGGCCATGATAAGGCTAATGAAGAAAGAGGTGCCATTGACAGTCATGAGGTTGACACCATGGGTCAAGCTAATGTTGGTGATGATACCATAGACCCTCAAGAGCTTCAGGCAGCCATTAACTTATCCAAAACTGTGCTCAAAGGCAAGCAACCTCTGACAGCTATCTCTACCAGGCAGACAGCTACCAGATCCAAGGTACAATCCTCTTTATCCATTTCTTCTAAATCCTTGCAAAAGAAAAGAAAACCTGAAAAGAAAGCTCCTAAGGCCAAGAAAACCAAAATAAATACCCCTTCCCTTTCTCCAAAATCCACTACTGTCAGTCCAAGAATGGACAAGTCATCAACACCTAGCTCAGGTCACCAGTCAGCCATTGAAGCCATCCTTAACCTCAAAGAACAATCAGAGAAGCAACCTTTAAGGGGGAACACTGATGAAAACATCCCCTCTACCCAACCTGAACAGTTAGCCAAAATCTTAAGAGCCATTGATGCTATTGAGTTGGATGGGAACCCTGATACTGAAAATGCTGCTCTCATTTATCTTGAGGATGTTCTTAGTAAAGAGGAGACTGTGATTGTGTAGACACCCCATTCTGAACCCATAATTACATGATTACACTACTCTTCATCTCTCTTTTATGTTTTGATGAAAGCATATCAGTTTCGTCATGTTTCGTTAAGTTTCTAACTAACCTCGTTAGTTTTGGACCTAACTGACTAACGGAACAACTGAAAAGGACAAAATAGTCATCAGACTAGTTATCTCGCACGAGATATCATATCTCGCGCGAGATATCCCCTCGACAGGATGTGCAGAAATCACTCTCCTTCTCCGTTTCAAACTCTCTTTTTGGATAAAACCTTATCAATTCGGGTATCCAATCAGAACTGAGTTCTGGAACCTTCCTAGGGTAATTTCCCTCTCCACCTTCACCTCTCCAACCTCCTATAAATACTGGATGACTTTCAGTGTTTCGGAGGTCGACAATTTCACATAACACACACATTTTGTAGGTTCCTCTCCCTGAAAGGTTCCTACGAAAATCACCCTAAATCACCTCAAAGTTTGTTCATCAACCTTGTTGATTAACAAACATCGAAGTCCGAATCGAAGGACCAAGGCGAAGCTCCGTTCGCATCAAGATCCAAGTCAAGGATCGAGGCGAAGCTCTGTCCGTATGAAGTTTCAACTCTAAACTTGAGTCGAAACTCTGTCCGAATCTCTCCTCAAAAGGTAATCATCCTTTAAGCTTTCGTTTCTCTTCTCAACCTCTCTATTGATTTTAGAGTAGTGTAATCCCATCAAAAGGATTAGCCTAGAGTCCCTTCAGTCAATGAAGGCGATCTCGAAGCATACAATCCGACATTCCTAATCAAGAAATTGATTAGGGTTTATTTGTTCTTCTTTAATTATTTTATTAAAAAGATTGAAAACCTCTCTTTTCTTTAGCAAGACCGATCTCTCACTACAAAAAAATTGAGATTTTGCTACGAAAAAATTTGTAGCAAAATGTTAAGATTTCGTAGCTAAAGAGTATTGGCGACGAATCTGTTTTCGTCGCAATTTCGTCGCCTATGCGACGTCGCTAAAGGGTATTGGCGACGAAATAATATTCGTAGGTATATTTTTTAGCTACGAAAAATAAATTTCGTCGCCAAATAGTTTCTGCGACAAAATATAAAATCGTCGCTAAAGGGTATTTTTCGTAGCCAAATGAATTCTTTTAGCGACGAATTAATTCGTCCCAAATTATCCGGTCTTGTACTACAAAATATTTTCGTCGCCGAATGTTACTATCTTGCTATGAAACATTTTCATAGCTATAAATATATTCTTCTACTACAAAATATTTTCGTCGCCGAATGTTACTGTCTTGCTATGAAACATTTTCATAGCGTAGCCATCTTTTTTACTACGAAATATTGTGTTGCAAATGAGATTTTAATCAAATGTGATTTTAATCTAATTGCTGCTCCAAGAAAAAATAATATATATGTGAAAACATTATATTTATCAAAATACTACACATTATCAAAATATAACTAATTATCATTAAAATTGTTGGTACATCCCAAATAACGAAGGCAAAAAAAACATGTCTCTAATATCTCAGTTGAAGCGACAAAAACATATCTCCACTATCTCAAATCTTCACTATCTCAATGTAGTTATAGCGACAAAAACATATCTTCACTATCTCAAATCTTCACTATTTCAATGTCCAACTATATAAATTTTCTTTCCATAAGTAATTACGTAGTAGCTCTAGCCAAATGACTGTGTACAGAATAATAATGATAAGCTGCAATATTAAAAAATAGATAATAAGTTATTAAAATTCCATGGAGGTGATCACAATAAGCAATAACATTCACGCTATATAACATATAAAACTTACAATATTTTGCTGCGTAAACTTCGTTCAACGTACTCACTAAGATTCACCTGCACTTATATGATACACAAAAAGAGAAAAAAATGAGTATATAGCTCTTCATATGTTTTTTCCACAAATCCAAACAATAAACTTTAAATAATAAAAGATATACGGTGAACTCCAAAATGATCTCTAATTAAACTAGAGCATATGAAACAACCAAAGAGGACTTATTTAAATAAAGAGGCTAACAATAATGACCGTTACAGCTTATAAAGTGGGAACCTTTGGCTCAATCATACTTCTTGACCATTGCCTAAAATATATTAGAGCAAACTTTCATACAATGCTACAAGTACATTTACAGAGTTTAATACGAGGTGTGAACTTCTGAATTTCCTCACCTTCTTAATGATCCTTACTGGATCAGCTTCACCAATTACTGTCGCGGTATTTTTGGATGGGTCGAGTACAATCGAGTTGACTCCTTCAATGATTGATATTAACTCATCACCTTTCTGCACTTGGAACAAAGTAGATCCACTGACACAACTGTTTTCTGCAACAACACAGAGTCAGATTTTGGTCATTATTTGGGGCTTGAAGATGTACCACCTCAAATGCAAGGCATGCTTGCTAGTCCTGCATTGAGGATACCATCTATAGATGTGAATCACAGTGGCAAAACGAAAAAAACTGAATATTAACAAAGATTATTCAACTATAGCTACTGCATCAAATTCAACATGATGTATGACAGCAATAAGCCTATACTTGGCATGCATAAAGCATCAGCTGAAAAAAGAATAAGAAACAACATCGGCGCTTGATGCATATACACAATAGGGGAAGGAACAAAGAGAGAGAGAGAGAGAGAGAGAGAGAGAGAGAGAGAGAGAGAGAGAGAGAGAGAGAGAGAGACTGTTCTAACTTCCAAGATAATCAAGATCCCTGAGAAATACAAGGGAACCCACTAGAAACCCTTTAATGTCCCAAATGCCACAAGGACTCAATGACCTCTACAAAGCAAAGAATGCTTAACATTAATAATATGAGAGCTATTCCCTCCGTCCAAAAGCGTTAACCTGGAATAAGAAATGCAACAGGTTATCCATCTTTAGGGCTTAAAATGAACCGTGGCAATGAAAACCTGTCATTCAATTGCCAAGTTTATCCCATCTAAAATTAAAGGACTACCAGACCTTTTAGAATAAACACCCACTTTACCAACTCTTCAAAACATAGTGACCCAAAAATTATAACATCAATAGAGATCAAAATTCATTATAAAATATAAATCATAAAAAGAAAAGATAACTAGTAAATTTTCTGCAATAGCGATGTAGGAAAAGGCTACAAGCCACCATCAGTTTGACAAAATGATATATGCATATGAGATTCCTTGATTGATATTACAGGGGATAACCCAACCAATTTAAACATCGAGAATGCCATTACCAAATAATTTTGAAAAAGCAACTTGTTATCCGACCTAAACTCCTCACTGCCTATTAGTGAACATAGCAATACAAGTTATTAAAATACACAGGAAAAGATTAGTAAACCATAATTAGGAATGTAGAACCTCCGCATTTTCTATTATTTACCATACTGAAAAAAAGCCAGGTGAATAAAATTTTAACCATGATTTTTTTTTTGATAAGTATTATTATTATTATTTTGCAAGACGATATCCATATTATGATATCTGGCATGATATTCATAGTTCTAAGAAAAAACTACATGCCTTATCACGTTAACTCTTAACAAATTGCATTCAGTAAAGTTTGAGGAATGCAATACTTACTTCATCTCTTGATTTGGCATGCCTGCGAAGTAGGCTTTTATATCTGTGAACCATGGCTCGTGGTAACCAATTCTTAAGATACAATATTCCATGGTGGCATAGTACAGTAGCTTCCATAAAGACTGTGAATTTTGCTATCTTGACTCTTGTAGTTCTATTGAGCTTCAATGGAGCATTCCCTTTGCTCAAAAACCAGATGGCTAGCCTCTGAAAGATGAAAAGCAATAAGAAAACATGTTCAAGAAAATTATAAAAGACTGCAAAAGAAATTATGAATAAAATTTGCTCAAATATGCCTTGTAATGTTGTTTCACCCCCTCCCCCATAATAAACTGCTTCCAAGTCTAGACACAAAATTTTAGTCGCATGTGATCGTTTTCGAGCAATTTGCTCAGTCACTGATCAAACAGTAAATATTGAAGTACATGTCTACAGAATAGGATAAACCCAGTCAATAAAAAGGTTTAACGAGATAATGACCAACCACAAACAAGATAACTCAGAAACTCAGATATAAATAATACTCCCTCCATCTGAGGAGTGTCCCTTTTTAGTTTTTTTTTTTTTTAAGGAGGTTGGCCTTACAGTTTTTGTAAATCTCCATCCACATGGAATGGCCCAAAAAGGAATACTCACCTCTTCTGTTGGGACAGAGGGAGTACAGAGATCAGAATAGTTTTGATAGTATATCATACCTGCTCACAACATTGGTGAAACAGAGACCTCTATTGTTGATTATCATACCTGCTCCGGAAAGTCTTTCAAGCCTCCATTTTGAAGATTGTTGAAGCTTTCGGTAAAAGGATTCTTTTCACAAAACTATACTGAGAGGTTAAATAGAGACAATGAATTAAAGACTTACACATGTCTAATGCATATAAAAAAATCAGGCCAAAAACAGAAAGGAAAAAACCCACACATAAACCATGAGGCCAAAAACACCCTTTAGTCTATATCCTCTATGCCACACTTTAAGTCATACTCAAATATTGATGAATGCCATCTCCTACATAAACATTCATATAGAATAGTAGTATGTTCAATCAGAAGAAACATTATGTCACCGTAAAGTATGTTACATCAATTATTACCCTCCAGGACCCGCAATCGAAGTTAATTCGTACAAGAAAATCGCGAAAACAAACAGAAAATTTGAAATTGAAGATAGATTGAGATTTATCATACCCGTTGAATCGATTGAGAGCGTGTACCTGGGAATTAGGTTGCGGCCGGTTCTGCTGCTGATGATGTGGGTTGCGGCCGGTTGAGAGCGTACGTCTTTGTCTGCTCTCTCAAGCCGTCCGGATCGTCTCTCTTAATGGCCTCAATCGCCGCGCCTCAATCGATGCAGTTACCCTCTGTTGGCCGTCGCCGCAGTTACCTCTGTTGGCCACAGTTAAAAGGGGTGAGCTCTACAAATAGAATTAGGGAAGGAATAGGTTTTAAATTGAGGAGGCTAATGGCACCTTTTATATTTGATAAGCTAATCCCAAATATTCATTAAATGTATTGTAATATGTGTATTATGGAATGTACTTAAATTTTAGGGGTGATTTTAGCATAATGTTATGGGTGATTTTAAGGGTGATTTCGGCTATGCAATAATTTCATAGCAAATGAGTTATATTTTTGTAGCAAAATCTTATTTACATTTTGACTTGTGCGGGAAATTTAGTGCGTCAAAAAATTTGTCTGGGATCAAAATTTTAGCAATTCATTCAACGACAAATATTTTTGTTTTGTTGTCTTAGTCTAGCATTTGGCTACAAAACTAATATTGTCGCAAAAACAAAGAGATTTGTCTACGAATAAATAATTCATCGTTAATGTAAATCTTTGAACTACAAAATATTTTTGTAGCTAAAAAATTTGTAGCTAAATCCTCATTTTCTTGTAGTGTCTGGATTGGGTGAAATGGATGCCTCCTAAACCTACTAATTTCATAACCTAAGCCCCGAACCCCAAATCTCTTTCAAAATGGTTTTCCTATGTTTCCAATCAAATAATATAGGTGGCGACTCAAAAAGATGAAAAGATGTAATTTTCTCACAACGCTACAGTGGCGACTCCGATGGGGACTTAAAATTAAGAGGCTTAAACTTGCGTCAAAATTAAAAGAGAGGTTTTCAAAAAAAAATTGTAAATTCAATTTTCTGCTCTCAGATGAGGCATGTCTCGCGGCGAGATATCATATCTCGCGCGAGATATCGCCTCGGCAATCTGGTTGTTTTCTGGTTTCTCCCGCTCATCTCATAGTCCAAGACGAGAGCCGAACACGCAAGGGGGGATCCTGCACTCATTATCTGCAGAGTTCCCACATCTTAAGGCCTCCCTTAAGGTGTAGAACTCGAATCTTTATTTCATTTAAATAATTGATTATTATTTATGAACTGTGTGCGATTGGGTTTTATTTAATTAAAGTCCGGTCCATTGGGGATTCGGGAGTTGTAAATTAAATTATTTATCTCTCTTTATCTCTCTTTATGTGGAACTACGACGGCCTGAGTCTTCCTAATTTGGGAGAAACGTAGGCAACCACTTGGTGCGGCCACTATCTGTTTTCCTTTTGATTTTCAAAAAAAAAAAACTCTCTATTTTATCTATCACCTAGATTGACTATCACACACGCGCACTCATGATATAACTGTCATTTCACTGCATACCCTCTATAAACCCGGGACCCACACTAAGGACGGATGACGGTAACCACCTAGTCGCCGGTCTCTCCGAAGTTGGATCATCCCACTCCGCGTATTCAATCAACCTAGATTGTCATATCGCGGGGAGCCTAGCCTTCCAGCCCTGCATCGCCACATTTTCATGTAGATTGTCTTTCTAAGAACACCCCGTGACCGGTCGGTTTTGACTCGATAACTTTTCTTGTCTTTGACCAAAATAAAGTTAATGTAAAATTGACTATCGAGAAAGGATTCGGAAAAGTCCCTTCGGAAAAAGAAAAAGTCCCTTCGAAAACGTCCCTTCGGAATGACCCTTTCGGAAGTCCCTTTAAAGAAAAAAAAATCCTTCCGGTCAATTTTACGTGGCTTTATTATAAAAAGAATGGTTAATTACCGAGTCCCTAGGTTTGGTTTGAATTACGTATACCTGCAAAATTTACCTAGGATGCTAGATAGAAAACGGATCTTTGTCCGTCCGACCATGAATTTAGGAAATAAAAAGGAATAAAATCCATCTCTCCGAATGGTTATCTCGTGCGAGATAACATAGTCTCGCGCGAGATATTATTTGCACATTTTATGTTTGTGATTGATAATCGATGTGCGCTCCCTCCTTGAGTCAAAACTCCGTCTCTAACAAAAATAAAACTTCAAAAAAATCACTCGTGAGGTAATTTTAACCATCATCCTTTTTTCCATCTAGGATCGTTTGGGGCTAATATTCCAAAAGACGTTTCGTTGGGATATCTCTAGTTCATCTCTAAGGTCGTCAAGCTCCCTTATCTCTCCAACGGTGACAACTCAATTTCCTTCCGACACGATGAATTCTGAAGCACTCAAGAAGGAAATTGAGGATCAAAGGATTCGATATGAAGAAATGCTACAAGCCCAAGCCGATGAAATAGAGGCCCGATTAGAACTTGAAAGGAGAATCCAAGCCGGGGAAATGAAAGCCATGGTTGACGAACTCCAAGCCATGAAACTACAATTGGCCGAATTAAGCTCAAAGAAGAAAGAGAATGGGACCTCTTCCGATGATGAGGAATCATACACCAAAAAGGCTAAGAACCGTCGCCAAAGCAAGAGCAAGAAAAAGAGATATGAGTCTAGCTCGTCATCTTCCTCCTCTGACAATGAGAGTTATGCTTCCAAGAAAGAAAACAAGAAAGAAAGCAAGGACGAACCCCTTACCATGGCAATGCTAGAAAAGAAACTTGCATCCCTCGATGAGAGCAAGGGAGCCTCGCTCTCTATCGACTATGACACCCTTCGTCAATCCATGTCAAAGCTTCCTAGAAAGTACAAGACACCCGACATTGCAAAATTCAATGGTTCTACTTGCCCTAAAGCTCATTTGGAAACCTACTCTTGGGCCATGCTACCTATGGGTGTCGATGACAACTTGCTAGTTCAATGCTTCCCTCAAACCCTCGATGGTGCCGCTAGAGATTGGTACATGACTCTTCCACTCTCCACAAGGCTTGATTGGCCACTCGCCAGTCGTGCCTTCCAAGAACAATTTGAGGACAACACTACCTACCGCACTACTAGGAGAGACCTTGAGCAAACCAAGCAACTTCCGAATGAATCATTCGCAGACTTCGTCAAGAGATGGAGGATCAAACTGACTGAAATCGTTGATAGGCCAAGCCTAGACGAACAAATTCATATCCTACTTCAATGCCTCCGCGAAGAGTACCAAGAGAAGCTTGCCGGCAATTACTTCCCTAGTTTCGTCGAACTCCATAAATCGGGCCTTAGAGTTGATGAATTGATCTTTCTTAGAAAGAATTCAGAAAAAGAGAATCGTCCAATAAAGGGGAGCACCGTGTTGGGATTGGAGTCAAAACCATGAAGGAAAATCGCAGGAGCAGTTTCTGGTCATGAGCGCGACCGCGCTAGGCTCGTGCGCGACCGCGCTGGAGGATCGAATGAGGCGTTGGACTTTCTGGACTGAAGCGCGGACGCGCTGACTTGGAGGGCGGCCGCGCTGGCTACGGATCTGGACTGATTCAGTTTCCTACTTTGATCAGATTTCCTCTTGATTTGGTGTTTCCTTGTGACAACAATATTTGGAAGACTTGTGAAGAAAGAAGAATACTTTCTTAAGATAGGAATCCTTTTATTGTTAGGATTTGATTTCTTGTTCCTATAAATACATGTGGTAGCCTAGAAACAAATTGTGCGAGGTTGTAACATCGGAAAATATTATAGTGAATATTTTTGGCTTGGTAGCGCCCCCGGACGTAGTTGTTGTTGCAACGAACCGGGTTAACATTCTTGTGTGTTCCTTTGTGTGTGATTTACTTTTCGTGTGTGTTGTTCTTATTATTTTTCTTCCTAGCTCGGTCCGTTTTCCGCTGCGTGGGCGTGATTTTCACAACAACTGGTATCAGAGCTCTTGGTTTTGTCGAATCATTGGTTGGCTGGTCTTTTGCTATGGATTTCTTGGGAGCTTTGGAGGATGGTAATAAGGTGTTGATCGAAAAGTTTGATGGGACGGATTTCAATTTTTGGAAGACGCAGATCGAGGATGTTTTGTGGAATAAGGATTTGTATCTACCATTAAAAGAAAAGCCGGCGGACATAGAGGAAGCAAAATTCGAAATCTTGGATCGGAAAGCGTTAGGGCTTGTTAGGCAAACGTTGACCAAGGATGTGGCGAAGAATGTTTTGGAGGCGAAGACTACCATGGAGATGTTACAGATGTTGGCTAGCATGTACGAGGCACCATCGGCGGCGAATAAAGCTCATCTAATGAGGAAGCTGTTGAACGTAAGGATGCTGGAGGGCATGTCGGCAACAAAGCATATAAGTGAATTCAAATCTACTGCGACCCAACTGTCTTCCGTGGCTGTTACTCTTGATGATGAGGTACTAGCATTGATTTTACTTTCTTCTTTGCCGGAAAGTTGGGATACGGGCGATAGCAGCTTAACGTTTCAACAGGAAAAGTGAAGTTGAAGTTTGCGGATGTCGTTGATGTGATTCTTGGCGAAGAAATTCGTAGGAAGAGCAAGGGTGGGACATCGGGGCTAGCACTAAATGTCGGTGAAAAGAGTAAGGGCAGCAAGAAGGTGATTACTTGCTACGATTGTGGGGAGAAGGGGCACTTTAGGAGAAGTTGTCCGAAGCGGTCAGGCAGAGCGAAGGAATTGAATGTTGCAGAGGAGTTAGCGGATGTATTAATCTTGGGTGGGAGCAGTTCAACGGATTCGTGGGTTTTGGATTCGGGCTCGACGTTTCATTCATGCACAAGTGCAGAAAGAATGGAGCAGTACGTTCCGGGTGATTTTGGGGTTGTTCGTTTGGGAAACGATTATCCTGTCAAGGTCATTGGAAAGGGGGTTGTTCGGGTCAAAGCAACGGATGGGACTGTTTTACGGCTACGTGATGTGCGACATATTCCGGATTTGAAGAGGAACTTGATTTCCATAAGGCAACTTGATAAGGAGGGTTGTGTGGTGACCTTCGGTTGTGGGACGTGGAAGGTAAACCGCGGAGCTAGCTTGGTGGCTCGTGGCGGCGTGGAAAATATGTTGTATACCACATGCAACATGAGTCGTTGGGGGAAACGAAGGCGCATCCCAATGATGAATGGTGGTGGCCGAGATCGCCATGGTGGGAGAAATTTCACTAAACGGTATGTTGATAGAAAATTGGGTGATGAAGTCGGCCGACGCGGAGCCAATTTGGTCAACATGGGAGCGGGATCTAGAACGGTGATGCGATGGGTTGCAAAGAACACACAAAGGTTCCAAGCTTGTGATTGTGTGGGGCACGTGGATTCGCGCTGTTCAGGATTGATAGTTAGCAAGCAAGTGAGCGGGAATGTGCAGGGAGGATCATTCGGAATGAAGACTCGGAGCATGGTAGAACCGACAGTTATGTTGAAGCGTAGCTCAGCTTCAACTCACTTGGATAACTAGACAAGAGGCCGGGCGCTACCAACGCAATAGCTGGCCACTGAGATTTGTTTGTTTCAAGAAAAGGTATCATGGATGGTTTGTCTCCAGGTGGGAGATTGTTGGGATTGGAGTCAAAACCATGAAGGAAAATCGCAGGAGCAGTTTCTGGTCATGAGCGCGACCGCGCTAGGCTCGTGCGCGACCGCGCTGGAGGATCGAATGAGGCGTTGGACTTTCTGGACTGAAGCGCGGACGCGCTGACTTGGAGGGCGGCCGCGCTGGCTACGGATCTGGACTGATTCAGTTTCCTACTTTGATCAGATTTCCTCTTGATTTGGTGTTTCCTTGTGACAGCAATATTTGGAAGACTTGTGAAGAAAGAAGAATACTTTCTTAAGTTAGGAATCCTTTTATTGTTAGGATTTGATTTCTTGTTCCTATAAATACATGTGGTAGCCTAGAAACAAATTGTGCGAGGTTGTAACATCGGAAAATATTATAGTGAATATTTTTGGCTTGGTAGCGCCCCCGGACGTAGTTGTTGTTGCAACGAACCGGGTTAACATTCTTGTGTGTTCCTTTGTGTGTGATTTACTTTTCGTGTGTGTTGTTCTTATTATTTTTCTTCCTAGCTCGGTCCGTTTTCCGCTGCGTGGGCGTGATTTTCACAACACACCGGTCGTACCTATCATGATTTTGGAGGGACTACTCTTAAGGAGATGTTCGATGATCTAGTAGGCCAAGGAAAATTGAAGCCCATGGAAGACTATCATCCTAAGAAAATGAGGGAAGATTGGGACCACGACAAATTTTGCGATTACCATCAGTTTAGTGGTCATGACACCAACAATTGCTACAATTTGAGGGATGCCATCCAAGACATGTATGAAGCCGGCAAGATCAACTAAAGCATCAACACCTTGGGGCTCCGATTGTCCTCTCCCTTGAAAAAAAAAAAAAAAAAAAAAAAAACGTAGTATGTTCTCGAAGAGTCGTTCTGTCTTTCTAGTACATCTCTATCCTCTCTAGTTTGTGTCAAGTAAACTATCAAGTCTGTTTCGAATTTCCTTATCAATAAAAGTTATCTCTTTACCCTAAACACTTTCCCAAGAGTTGTTCTTCTTTATGAGTATCATTTGATCTATGTTGAATAGTGGACCCTGATTCCTTAAATCATCACGAAAAAATAGAAACTTCTAAACAAGTTTGAAATGAAAACTATCATTAGAAGGCTTAAGGCTAGACATTACTCATGTTGAAAGTCGAAGATCAACAAGCGAAGGAAGCCAAAGGCGCTGCTATCAACATTCATCCCAAGAAGAGTGGGGCTACTCAATTCAAGGCTTTGAGAGTACAAAAATAAATAAAAAGCTCGCTAGGTCGAAACTCCTCAAATCGTCCTAGGCAAAAATAGAGCATCGAAATAAAAAAAAAAAAAAAAAAAAAAAAAGAGAGAAAAACTCTCAAGCCTTCATCGCCCCACAACAAGGATGAAATTTCAACAAAGGCAAGAAGGACTCTCCCGCAAAGAAGAAGAGTCAAGTGATATCAATGAAGAAAAGAGGATCCCTCAACATCCTCTTACAATGAAGCCCGAATGGCAACGCAAATGAAGAAGACTTTCAACATCAATCCATAAAGAAAAATGTTTAGCCTTAAGTCGTGCTAATGATTGACTTTATTTTCAAACTCGTTAAGAAATTTCTAGATGATACAAGGTCCATTAAAAGTAGAACAACTTTTCTAGACCTTTGAGCCATGTAGCGTTCTTTGTTGAGTCTAGGGGCTTCTTCTTAGCCATTCTCATACACACTCTTGAAATCCAAGCATCAAAACTGGGGCTTCCTAACCTTTCCTCCCCCAGTCAATCCCTACTCAAACTCTCAAGAGTAATCAAATCTGCATTAGGAGTTTCCTCCTTTTTGCCTCTCACTCTCATCATTAGAGATTATACTCTCCCAAAAGAGTCAATGCTTGGATCACCTTCCAAAGAATAGAGTCCGTCTCTCCTCAACTAAACTCGAGATCTCATCTTTCTCCTTAATGAGATTCTTCCAACTGAGTTCTCTTCGAGTACACATACTTTTCAAAAAAAAAAAGAATAGCTCGCTAGGTTGAAAACTCGTAAAGAGCGGCCTAGGCAAAAGTTAGAGCACAAAAACAAAAGACGCAAAAGAGATGCCCGCTAGATTGAAAACCCGAAAGGGCGGTCTAGGCAAAAACCAGGGTGCGTCACAAAGAAAAAAAATCAAAGGGAAAAAGGAGGGGATCCTTCTTCAATTCACGCAGCCTCACAAGCCTGTTCACGAAGTCATCTGCAGCATACAAGAAGTCTTGGGGCTTAATGTCAAGAGAAGCCTTGGAAAATACGTGCTTTGGAGTAGGCAGCATAAGTTCTACATAGCAAAAGCCATTGGAGTGGTTTGGACCTTGTTCAGTCAATGATCATCACATGAGAAACTTGGGGCTTGACGATGGAAAAGTCCTGCGACAACAAAAAATATCGAAGTATCCCGAACCTTAGTGTTGAACTTGGGTTATCTCAACAAAATCCTATTAGACAATTGTCTCATTCGATCTTTAGATGGACCTCACGAGTTGGTCTTCAAAACCAAAATCTAAATCACAAACAATTTTTAATTCTCACATAATAGAACTCATTCTCCCCGCTGATCCTTGGAGTCGGGTGCACATTGATAGTCTTGAACAAACAAATGCTTAAGTGAATACATGTTGTTATGCAAATACTTTCACTAACCCTCTTGCAGGAATTAAAATGCGTAAAGCACATCAAGTGCCTACTTTCAAGAATTAGATCAAACATGTTGAGTGTTTGGATTCCATCTACCTTTCCATATAGCAATGCATCCAATTAAGTGCGTCGAGCATCTCTTCAAGCGTCAAGCATCCATTGCGTCAAGCAACCATCGCGTCAAGCAACCATTGCGTCAAGCAACCATCGCGTCAAGCACCCATCACGTCAAGTGCCATGCGTCAAGCATATTCCAACAAAAAGCCCGATTCAACGCCCAAACAGGTGGATCGTCATCAAATAGATGTGTCAAGCATCTAGGGTAAGTATGTCAAGTACTCACCAACAAAAGCCCGATTCAACGCCCTTACAGGTGGATCGTCATCAAATAGATGTGTCAAGCATCTAGGGTAAGTATGTCAAGTACTCACCAACAAAAGCCCGATTCAACGCCCAAACAGGTGGATCGTCATCAAATAGGTGTGTCAAGCATCTACAAGTAGTATGTCGAGTACTACTCAACAAAAGCCCGATTCAACGCCCAAACAGGTGGATCGTCATCAAATAGATGTGTCAAGCATCTAGGGTCAGTATGTCAAATACTTACCTTAACAAAAGCCCGATTCAACGCCCAAACAGGTGGATCGTCACCAAGTAGGTGTGTCAAGCATCTACAAGTAGTATGTCGAGTACTACTCAACAAAAGCCCGGTCTTGAATCGCCAGGATCGTCACCAAGTAGGTGTGTCAAGCATCTACAGGTAGTATGTCAAGTACTCACCAACAAAAAGCTCGGTCTTGAATCGCCAGGATCGTCACCAATTAGGTGTGTCAAGCATCTAAGATGCGTCAAGCATCTACAGGTAGTATGTCGAGTGCTCACCTCAACAAAAAGCTAGGTCTTGAATCGCCAGGATCGTCACCTGAACAAAAGCTCGGTCCCAAATCGCCAGGATCGTCACCTCACTTCGTCAACAAACATGTATCTTCAGAATTGGGTCATGATTTGATTCCTCAGTATGGATTTGCCTTTTCAAAATATAAAATCTCCTCGATTTTCAAAAAAAAAAAAAAGATTTTCAAAATACCTAAAGCAACCTTTTCGTGTTTTGGAGTCGAACTACGTTTTGGTCTGATTCTCCGATAGAGATACGTAGGCAGCCGTGCGGCACGACCATCCCAGTGTTCAGAATGATGTCTTTTCTATCGACGACACTTCATCTTTCATAAGACCTGTCGCCGAGGGGCTCTGTAGACACCCCATTCTGAACCCATAATTACATGATTACACTACTCTTCATCTCTCTTTTATGTTTTGATGAAAGCATATCAGTTTCGTCATGTTTCGTTAAGTTTCTAACTAACCTCATTAGTTTTGGACCTAACTGACTAACGGAACAACTGAAAAGGACAAAATAGTCATCAGACTAGTTATCTCGCACGAGATATCACATCTCGCGCGAGATATCCCCTCGACAGGATGTGCAGAAATCACTCTCCTTCTCCGTTTCAAACTCTCTTTTTGGATAAAACCTTATCAATTCGGGTATCCAATCGGGCGAGTTCGGAACCTTCCTAGGGTAATTTCCCTCTCCACCTTCACCTCTCCAACCTCCTATAAATCTTGGATGACTTCCAGTGTTTCGGAGGTCGACAATTTCACATAACACACACATTTTGTAGGTTCCTCTCCCTGAAAGGTTCCTACGAAAATCACCCTAAATCACCTCAAAGTTTGTTCATCAACCTTGTTGATTAACAAACATCGAAGTCCGAATCGAAGGACCAAGGCGAAGCTCCGTCCGCATCAAGATCCAAGTCAAGGATCGAGGCGAAGCTCTGTCCGTATGAAGTTTCAACTCTAAACTTGAGTCGAAACTCTGTCCGAATCTCTCCTCAAAAGGTAATCATCCTTTAAGCTTTCGTTTCTCTTCTCAACCTCTCTATTGATTTTAGAGTAGTGTAATCCCATCAAAAGGATTAGCCTAGAGTCCCTTCAGTCAATGAAGGCGATCTCGAAGCATACAATCCGACATTCCTAATCAAGAAATTGATTAGGGTTTATTTGTTCTTCTTTAATTATTTTATTAAAAAGATTGAAAACCTCTCATTTCTTTAGCAAGACCGATCTCCGGATTGGGTGAAATGGATGCCTCCTAAACCTACCCATTTCATAACCTAAGCCCCGAACCCCAAATCTCTTTCAAAATGGTTTTCCTATGTTTCCAATCAAATAATATAGGTGGCAACTCAAAAAGATGAAAAGATGAAATTTTCTCACAACGCTACAGATTGCCATAGATGAACTCAGGTCTAGGCTTATCAAGAAAAGAAGTGGACCAGGAGAGTCATCCAGTAATCCAAAGGTGACAGCTATGGATGAAGATATCCCAATCATCCCTTCCATTCCTGAGACTGAGCTTGTGAATGAATCTACCCCAACTGTTGAAATTGATAGGGGGAATCCTGATAAGACATCTGAGGTCATTCAAAGTCTTAAGAAAGTTGGTGTTGAAATTGATCCCAATCTTGTCTCAAAGGGAGAAACAATCCTTAATGCTTGCAAGGGACTTGTGTTTGATGGAACACCAGAAAATGAGGCAGTCCTTATATCCATTCTTGAGCAAAAGTTGACCAAGGGAGAAGTCAGGGCAGCTTTGAATCTTCTGAAATCCCAATTTTGTTCTGATCTCCTCAAGCAAAGTCTTGATCATTCATCTGTCTCAATTCCATCTTTTTCAACCCATGCCTCTGCTCCTACCAAGCCAATCTCCCCAATCCCTGAAAATGAATCAGTTGAAGCCTCCCCTCAAAGTCCAATACTAGCTGGACAAGGTCAAGATGTGTCTGACAGTGATCCCTTGCCCAACAGTCCTGACAGCCCTCCAAGCCACTCCATTCCTCCAACTCCCAATCAAGCCTACCTTCCCAAAAAGGAACCTTGGATGCTTAGCTGTGGCATTGACTTTTCAATTTCTTCCATCAAAGTAGCAAAATCAAGGTTAGCCAATATGACTCATTTCCCAGAAATTGCAAACCCCTTTACCTATCCAAAATCATGGGAACTGTCAAGAAATGGTTTGATTATGGTGGCAAGAAATCTTGCAGGTTTAGTTTTCTTTGCCTATGAAGAATGGAGAGTGTCAAGGACTTCTTCAACCTCTCATTTTGTTCATCAAATCCCATCATTCCCAAAATTCATCACTCCCAATACACTCATTGATTGGGAAATTCTCTTTAGCCAACTTCTCTCTCCATCACTCAATTCTTGTCTCTTCATGCCAAAAGGCCTAGTTTTCACTTTGTGCATTGAACTTGCCAAATCATTCTTTCTCTCTCTGTTTGAACAGAAGTGTGCCCTTATGCTTTTGATAAGAAAAATTGTCAATATCTTTCCCCCAACCCTTAATCCAGGCATTGAGCCCTATCTTTCACCCTTCATCTCTGTTGATCCCATTCTCTTCAACTCTCCCAATGAAAACTCTCATTTCATGAAACTGATCTCTATTCCTGAGATCAAAGAGTTCAGAGCATCCATTGCTGTCAGCCAAAGCAGAGCTCATACTGTTATTGATCTTTCATCAGACTCTGACAGTGATGATGATGATGATGATGATGATCTTTCTAGCCCACATCAAGTCTCTCCCATTATCATTCCATCTTCTACCATTCCCAACCCTCCTCAACAATCCTTTCAAATGTCCCCTATTCCTGAAGCCCCAGTTCATATGTCTCCTGTTCCTCATCCAGATCCATCCCTTGTGCCCAAGATAAGCAAGAAAGCAAGAAACAAGAAGAAGCATCTGTGGGGTACAATGAGAATAAGAAATGATCAGATGCCTCTCACTAGAGCACAACTGAAAGCAAAGGAAGATAAGTTCTTCAAGTATGATGAGAGGATGACTTGGGAATGGAACAATGAGTTCTATTACAGAGGAGTTGAACCTGAAATGAGAAGAGAACTGGAGGAAGAAAGAAATGAGCTCCTTTCAGCAAGACAAGAAAGAGAAGAATTTTATGATCAACTTGCTGATGACTGAATTGTACCTTGTTAACATTTTTGTTTGGTTGAAACAATCTTTTGTTTGGTTTTGTGTTTGAATGGCTGTAATTTGTGAACTTCTCTCATTTTGAGATCAAATCCAAGTATTTCAAACTCATTCTGATTACTTGTGCATGATATGAATCCCTGAATTATTTCTTTCATTAATATTTCTCCTATCATTAACTGTAAAGACATGTTCTAAATAGTTCTTCCTTTACCAAAAAGGGGGAAATTGTTAGGACCTAACTTTGATCAATGTCTCAGTTAGTTAGTTAGTTTTGATAAAGGAATATATATATAGAACAGGGTTTATATCAAAAGAGGAAATCTGTTATATTCATCTTTCAGTTTATCTGACAGCTATGAGTATGACAGTTATGATTCTATCTTATACATTGGTTACATTCAATCAATAAACATGAATCATATTCCCTATCTTAACTATCAAGATCATCAAGTGCATCTCAGTCCTTATTAGAGAACATCTCTGATAGCTAAGCCTTGTATGATCTGACAGCTATGACTTCATTCCTCTGATAGCCATCACTTTGTCTCAATCTCTGCTACCACAATCTCAACCAAAGTGGAACCTGGATCTTCACAGCTGTCAAGTTCACCATTGAAGATCAATGAAGACCACTGAAGACCTTCTGGAAGCTCTCGGTTCAAGCCGCGGCTCAAGCCAGCTCATGAAGACCTGCAAGTGGACAAGTGGGGCAAAGACCAGTCAAGGCTCATTAATGTAGCTGCAATAGTCATATTCCAACGGCTACATTGAAGGGTATAAATAGAGGAGTTCATCCTCTACACAAACCACTCTTGAAAAATACTCTTTTTCACAGTCCAAAACCTTTCCCTTACATCCACACACACCTCCTGTAATCCACACACACACTCATCAATCCCTACCCTTTAAACCCTGTTCCAAACCAAAACCCTCACCCCAAAACCTCTGCTTCAACAACAAACACCCCTTAGTGTGTTAATTCACAAATTCCAAAATCCTAAGACTGTACTTTAGGTATAGAATTAGTTTGTAAACACTCAAGACTGTACTTTGAGTGTATTAGTTGTTTTGTAAAATCTTGAGACTGTACTTCAAGTTGTAAAAACACTTAAGACTGTACTTTAAGTGTATCCCTAGTTGACTGTACTAATTAGGAAGAGGAAGTTCAAGGAACTTGCCTAAATCAATCATTTGTAATTTTTGTTGATTAAAGATTATAATAAAATTGATCTCACTTGTCAAGATTGACAGTGGGGGTGGATGTAGGAGGAGTGAACTCTGAACCACTTTAAATTCTCTGTGTTATTACATTTCTGCAATCACATTCACACACTTGCATTATTTCTTTGTGTTCTTTGTCCTATCATTATTTCAAGCTTCTCTTATTCCGCTGTACAAATCAACACACATCTGACAGCTAAGCCAAACCATAGCTGTCTGATCATCTGCATATCAACAAAGGGCCTTTCAATTTGGTTTGTAATAAGTTAGATTAGAAAATTAGTCACTAAACAACATTCTTTGACTTTCATTCTTTGTGGGAAGTAATATGTATAAGTGCTCCATGGTTGCCCATTTCTGCAAAACAGTGTTCACTTTGAACAACTTCTAAGCAGACAACATTCATCATCCCTCAAGGAGAAATTCACCTGCGAACGTAGGACCTGAGATATACAGGGTCCTGAATTTTGGATTATCTTTAGGTCACAAGTATGTTGACTCCTTATCTTGGTGAGGTATGGTGCAATAGTAAGGTGGATTTATCATAACAAGTGGGCAATATCAAATTATCAAAATAGTCTCTCAAAAAGAGTTAAGACTGCCTTGTAACAGCAGACAGCCAAAATACCTCCTACACATATTGGGCTCCCATCAATTGCATCAGTTTCCATAGGTTTAGATACTAAAATAAAAAAGCATGGCTTAGGTTATTAAATCATCAATCTAGCTTCACACTCCCCTACACATGACCCACTAACATGCAGATTGATAATGACACGGGAAAGAACCTCCCTCTATGTCATTATTATTCATATGTTGGTGGAGTGTATATTCGATCTGGAAACTAGGGAAAAGGTTGGTACAAATGTTACTATCCTAAATAATAATGAACCAGATTTTTGGGTCAACTTCAAGAGCAATCTGGTAATTATACATAACGTTCCAGCAGCTGAATTATATATCTTTGGAAAGATCTTTGAGTCTATTTTCCAGCGCACTTTTCGGTTCATCGTTTGAAATTTTCTTGAATTAGTTATGATTTTTTAACCAAGTGCTACGCACAAGGATGGGTACATCCGAATTTTGACCAAGACTTTTGGCCTTCCATGTTTCTAGTCAATCTTATCTACTTATAATTACTTTCTAGCTTATCCTAACTTGGAGGGATGTTCCAAGAATAGTATAAAAACCTTAAGTGTATTTGTAAGAATTGAGAGTTGAGTTATATAAAATAATTGAGTCTTTTGACTTGGATTTAATATATGGAGTTCTTCTAGTTTATCTTATCACTTATGTTGGGTACCTTAGGGTGGTAATTTTAGGGAAACTTTCTGCTTTTGTCGCTTGAATGGAAATAATTTAAATAACCTTCATCAAGTAGGGGAAAAGGAAAAAAAAAACTTGTGGATATTCTAGGAAAGTACATCTTACCCTCCAAATGATGGATCCACTTGCATCCAGTGCAATAACATGCCCATTTACCAGGCAACAGATCACTGCAATCAAATACCAAAAAAATGGGAAAAACATTTGATTTCTTAAGCTTGTGGATGGAGATGTAAGGGCATCCAGGAAAAAAAAGTACATTTGTTTGGATCAAAATGTAATACAGTACAACTCATCCTTTGTCTCAATTACGAAATGTATTTATTTTTCCATTCCATAACATTTCGTTCCTGTAGCTTTACAAATATTGAATAGAATTATGCACAAAATATTATAGCTCGGGAACTTGATTATGAAGATTGAATAGGAAAGGAAAAGGCCAAGATGCAGTGAAGTACAGTTTCCATTAAGGTGGTCAATGGAGAGAGAACCAAAAATGGGTGCCCCCAAGTCTTGCACCCACAGGCTAGAAAATGGAATAGCCTGCACAGGAGATAGCTTATCCATTTAATAGAGGCTCTATAAGTTTGAGGGACGAGTACGGTGAAAAGAAGTAAACATACAGAAGTCAGATTTTCATTAACATGAGAATTAATAGAACAAGGAAACATGAGAAAACTTGTAGCTCAATTTGGCATACAATGCAAACAGTAGCTCATTATCAACTTCTTGTGCTATAGTCAGCATAACATATTAGAAATGCCAGCTACGAAAAAAAAATCTACATCTGTTTTGAAGTAGCTTCCATGTTATACTTAGCAAGCGAATTCGTGACAGGCATGAAGGACTTGTCAACCTAATTTTATAACAGGATGGCCCAATCCATCAAACAATTATACAACCTGAAGGACAGGTTTATTTAGTAAATACATAAATTATGAAGCAGCTAACTTTGTCAAGGAACAGTTAAAGTCACAGGAATCCTATCGAACCATAACATTACTTGAGGTAGTCTCAGTAGAAAGCCAATTTTTTATTTTTTTATAGAGAAGTGGAATACCAGAGTCAGTAATGCATCTCCTGTGTCATACAGAGTTCTAAGAAGCGCAAAAAAAAAATGAGCTGGCATCTGGGACCAGCTTTTACTCAATCCCAACTCCTCATTAATTCTATGTACTAGAATACACTTTTTCTCCACATATTCTATTCTGTACAATCTCAAATCAGTATGTTGCGACAACCTGATGATACTAAACTTTTACAGCAAAATACATCTGGAACAAATTAAGTATCTTTTTATTTTAATGATACTAATACAACCATTGTTCTCCACAAGACCAACAGCACGCCTATATTAAAATGAGCTAGCGTGGTTGTTCTTTCTCAAGAGACATTTTGGTTCCTGCTGGTTAGATAAACATGGTACTCTTGCTTACAGAAAAGTACCTGTGATTGAAGGGTGCAAATTAGGAGATAAAAATGAGAAAAAAAAAGAGTGTGGTACGAAATTATCGCGAATTTATATAAGATAAGATCCATGTGGTCAGATAAAGAGAGGTGATAGGCTGACAAGCTATGATACTCACAGACCCCAGCTCTAAACTACTTACGGAAGGGGAAAGCTTGTGGGCAACTTCATTGTGGTACAAGTGCTAATGAAAAACTTTGGTTCCTACAGAAAAGTATTGTTTTTAACTCCAGCGTTTTCCACCTCTATTGGGCCAATAAAAGGTTCTGTTTTTCCAAAAAAACAAAAGGTAATATGTACAGCTTTTTCACTAATATAGTAACAAAAAGGTGGCATTTGTTGCTTTATACTTATATAGCAACAATAATACTAACAGCGTTTTCCACCTCTATTTGACCTTCATGGTGTAGACTTCAGAATGAGCAAAATTCCAATGAAAAGTCGCCTATACCTTTGTATATAATGATGTCAGACGGCCACTAGTAGATGCCACATAAAGCTTTTCGCGCACCTAAATAGAAGCCAAGGAAAGGTGAAATATTAAAGGAGTTCAGTTACTAAATCTATCAGAACAAAAACTGAAACTCAATAAAGTTAAGCAGATGATGCAATTAAAGCATGACTTATTGAATGAAATGATCAAAGGTAAGATATTATTGTGCTTTGCCAAAAACATACCTCATCATTACAGGTGATCCATATATACTGCCACCAGAGGGGAGCTTGAAGATACAGCAGTAACTTCGGTAATCAAGGGCATAAAGGTTATGGTCATACTGTGGGCTCTTCCCAACTCCTGGACCTATAAACCGTGTCCCAGAATGGAGGGTCCCAAAATATACCATTTCCAAAAAAACTTTTCTTTTCTTTTTAACTTGAAAAGTACACAACACATTTTTAAAACCATTTCAAAATAACCTCTCTACACGGAGGTGATATGGGAACCTGTTTCAAACCAAACACATCCTGGTTTTACAAAATACACAACTGAAAAGGCTATACACAAGCCAACCAAAAACAAACCAAGTTTAAGTTACTTACAACACGATACAAATGAAACATGTTGTAAAACTTTATATACAATACATTCCCCAAAAGAATAACAACCAAGTACAGCCCCAACTCCCAAAGAACTCGTACCCTGACAACCCAAAAGGAGTCCAAACTCTTCCCCGGCCTCACTGGTCCGGTCCACCTGTCTCAGCGGGATCTAAAACAGTAAAGGGAGAAGGGGTGAGATAAAATCTCAGCAAGTCATTATGTATGAAACAATATGCCATACAATATGCAACACATAAACAGGTTGCTCACATTGGAAAACAGTAAACCCATTACGTTACCTTTTCCTTCTGACCAATAAGTCATATACAATGCAACATACAATCAAGTTGCTCAATAACATATTGGGAAACAGTAAACACATTACGTTACCTTTCCCTTACCATTCCCATCTGAATCATATGTCGTACAACGGTGGGAGGGATACTCCGCTCTCGTGAAATGCTAGTGCTTATTCACGTCTTATACGACCTCAACAGAGATCCATATAAGTTATCAGCATTCATATGGCATGACTGCACATATCCATAGAAGCTGCGCACCCCCAGACCGTGGCCACAGACGTGGGAGAGGTCACAGGTATAAGGCAATCGAAACAACTTATGAAATATCTTCTCACAAGTGTTGGGATCCTATATACCCCCACAATATTCAGCTGATACCATCATAGTCAAGTACATAACAGTTACTTGAACATAAGTCCACCATATGGGACATCAATATAAATAACATGGAACTATAACTCATGTTAAATCAATAACAATAGTGCACATATATTTCAACACTATGGAATAATAACACAATACAATAACATGGTATTACGTACTCATGTTCAACCAAAGAAACAGTGCAACAAGTATTTGAACACTTTGTACACAATCAACTATGAACAAGTAAGCACTTATGTCACCAAATATATCACATAAGTCTTACGTAATCAATTCATACTATGGAAAGTAAAAACAGGGTGTTCAACTCCTGTTTAACAAACACAGTAGTGCAACTTCTTATTTAAGGCACTATATAAGCCAAGGACCTTGCACAAGTCACCATGTAGGGATAAAACAACATATAACCAGCCCTACACAATCTCTATACAACATTGAACAACTTACCTTTAGGGTTCAAGTTCAAAAAAACCAAGTTTTATAACATTTGGTTTAATGGTCAAAAACTGCCTTTCAAGCAAGTTCACGACCACTTTTAAAGCACTTCCCATTATCCAATTGTCCCATTTCAAATTCCCTAATGTAGTAATAAAGTTGTAATAAATACAGGATCAAAAAGTGTTCCAATCCGAGTTGTTTAGCCTAGGTTTGCAAAGCCTAGAAAATGGACCAAAACTGCAGATTATAACCCTTCAGCAATAAAACTGTCTTTCAAGCAACTTTAGATCAATTTTTAAAGCTCTTTCCAAAACCTTTTTGGATAATTCCAAGTGCTACAATGTTGTACTAAAGTTGTAAAACAAGTTTAGTTAAAGAGTGGTTCAATACCTACCCCTTTACCTAGGTCTACAAGGCCCCAAAGTTGACCCCAGACCCTTGATTTGGTCACGAGTCGTGCATGAGTGCACGAGTCGTGAAACTTCCCTGCACGACTGATTCCAATTGCACGACTACCTCTCACGAGTCCCCCCTGAGGGTCACGACTCGTGCTCATAAGCACGAGTCGTGCTCATAAGCACGAGTCGTGCCCTGGCACCAGAAACCCCAGGCAGCCTTCGAAACATCAGCAAAACTCAACAACAACAACCCAGTTCAACACCAGTTCTGCCACCCTTGGTCTCAGTTATTTTAAGGCCATTTACAGCAGTGCATGGACATGTTTTGGGACTTAAATACACTCCTTTCAAGTCTCATAACACCTATATAACAAATACAACAAGTACCAATTCATACTACCACCTTTTACCAAGTTGTTCATCACTACTCAGCTTGGTTCTTCAACCTTACTTGGTGATTCCCATTCCAAACACCTAGAGCTGATCTCCAACTCCACATAAATCAATTACAACATCATAATAACACTATTAAACATGTTATAATCAATTGAAACAAAGGACCATAATAACTTACCAAGGATGATCCAAATAGAAGAGAAAGAAAATAAATTCTTCTTGCTCACTTCACTTCCCTTAGCAAAATTTCCAAGTTGGAATCAATCAACACCAACAACTGAATTTCTGGGAATTTGTAGATGTTAAGCTAGGGTTTAGGCTCTTCCTAGGCTGGTAGAAACATGGAGAAGATAGATAAGCTTCTATAGGAAGCTTTACACAAGATATATATCAAACACTTACACCAAAGCTCCTCCACGTTTTAAATCAAACAAACAACTTCCTTAAGCTTTGTTTTACACTCAAGCTCCTTATAACTTTTTATAGCACTTCAAATTAGAATTCAAGTGTTACCAATGAACTACACCACTTTTCTTTATTTAGACATTATAGCATTAAATCAAGTTATAACATCTCAAAGTCACATAGTTCAACAAAATGGCTCAAATGAACACGTAAGCAATCAAATGCTAGCAAACTAAGGATGATATGCAAGGCATACCCAACCTCACGTGCTTCACGTGTGACCAAGAATGTGCCTAGGCTTAGGGTCGTGACACATACGATCCACACCTGCATACATTTTACCAAGGAGAATTGTTAAGGGAAGTTATATTGTGCTACAAGGAATAAAAGGTGGAGAAATGTCCACATATGATCTACGACATTTCCCAAAAAAATAATAAAAAATAAAATAAAACAAATAACTTCTAGATAAACTAACTTTCAAATAGAGCTTTTCCAAAAGTTATTAGCAGAATGAACCTTTTCCTTGGAATTGGTACTAGTAATAGTTCATAAATCTGCATTATACCATGGATTGATGTGAAAACTCAGTTGATTATATCACACATGATGGTAATTGACAAACTATTTAGTTTTCAGATACAAATTATATTATACAGTTCACTTAATTTCATTTCTTATCAACCAATCATGCCTGAAAATAAAACCATATCCAGATTAGAGTCAAAATCAAATCTGTCAACGAATTCAAAAACCCTAACCAAACACTCGCTACTAATTCAACACCTCGTAAGAATAAAAAAATCATGAACAGAGAGAATCTAGAAAGCAGTTGATCAAACCGTGATTCGTTGCTGAGTTGTTACCTGGAAATTGACGGGATAGGATGCGTTTCAGAGCGGAGAGAGAGAAAGAGAGAGAGCTCCGGAATCTCTCTCCTGTCGGAGATGGAAGAAGCTAGGGTTTGCGGTGGGGGATCTCGGAGAGGCGGACGCCGGAGAAGAAAGAGAAATTGGAAGGGTTTTGGTTTTGGGGGGATTCATCGCTGCGGCGGCTTTGACGAGAGAAAAAATATATAGGTTTGGAAATAAGAAATGGCTGACCACTAGAATATTTATACGCTAACATACCGACGGAAATTTCCGTTGGTAACCCTTAATTGTCCGTCGGTAATACCGACGGATCGCGTCCGTCTGTGAATTTCCGTCGGTAATAGACCTGTTTCTAGTAGTGTCGGTAGTAATGATCAATTTCTTAACGCTAAACTCTCTACCATTTGAGTTTAAATTCAATCATACAGTTTTGAGATACTAGTTGTGTAAACATCATGCATATATGAAATATAAACAGTTGAATAATATTTTCTTAAACGTAATGGGGCGAATATGATAATGCAGAACAAACCTACAGCACTGCTGTGCGTATAACATTATGTGCTTCAGCCATTAGGTCCATTACAACAATTAATACATAAACTCTACTGATGAAACTAATGATGGACTGTAATCTGAGTAATGCAAAATAAATAAAATCTAAACTGATGTTTAAACATATATCAAGCAGTAGCACCATGTTTGGCAAACCTACATTTTGATGCCTTACCAAATTACACAATTCTAAAGCAAAAACACTATCAGGCATTTTGTTAATTCAAACCAACACACTAACATATTCACATTTTCTTCATGGATTCCAGATATGCCTCATTCTGATCATATGGTGCCTGCCAATATATCCTTCAACGAGAGAATATTATCCTCGTGGAAGTAATATATCTGCGTGTATTCCTTGTAAGTCGGCTGAACCGAAGAAGAGGCAGCAACATCAGCAGGTAGGTTATTATTGTCAAGGGTTTCCCACGTTTCAGATTCTAGATCATAAGTATGAACAGGCATATGGAAACCTACTAAAGGTTTATACAACATGGACCGGCCAATTGTGAACACAATCTTCTTAGTCCCGGGGAGGTTCCCAGCTGGAATAGTAAGAAAACTAGGAGGAAATGGATCCCTCAGATGGATTGGAATATGAATAGTGATTTTATCCCATTTGGGCCTTAACCCTTTCTGATAGTTATCATCCATTAACCATAGGTTAAACTCGGTTGCTCCAATAGATGAATGAGTGAGGGCCAAGCGTCCCCCAACTTGTGTAAGTCCAGCTTCTAAAGAATCATAGTAACGGCCCCAATGATGATTCCACATGGGGAATTCTGGTGCACTAAATGCCGGGAGAGGGGTACCAACATGATCCGGGACGATTGGATATTTAATTGTTGAGTAACTCTCTTTATTAAGATCAAAACATATCAGGTAGAAGTAATCAATCCAATACAATGAAGATCTTAAGCAATAACTTCTACGAAATCCAACCGATCCCATTACACATGTATTCCTCCAACAGTCCTGATTTTGGTTCTGGTTCTGGTCCTGGCTGATCTGATTGTACTGGAGGGTGAGAATCTTTGAATTATCTTTTTTATCGGAATAATAATAATCTTTTTGAATTTGAAGCAACTTGTACACTTTGTTAATATCATCAAAACCCAAGTAGTAAGGACAAGGGTGTTTGGAAACCGGGAGAGCCGGTGATGGTGGAGGAAGTTTCATGGTTTCCCTTGTTGAGAGGTTTGTAGGGGAAATAGGGTCTTGATCTTGATACTAAGGCCGGATATATGATTGAATCGTGTATAATCCACTTTCCGAATAAAGTATTTCGACCCTTAATGCCTGGGTTACACAAAATCTTTATTGGGATAAGACAATCACGCAATTTGTTTTCTAGGCAAAGAGAACAAATCAAAACCTTGAGAATTGTTTGCTTTCGTTATTTGTTGTAATTCACTCTTATGTTTTTCATGTATGTATAACTGAGATCAATCTCTGTATATATACAGATGGAGAGGTATCAGTAAAAGGGTATAACCAAAAGACATGACTTTAGCCAAGAGATGTGCCTTTTCAGTTTGAACTGGCACCTGTTCAGGAACTACTCGGCCGAGCAAGGCATATGCCTCGGCCGAGCAAGGCTGTCCAGAAACTTGGACAATCTGCCATGCTCTGCTCGGCCGAGTCAAGGACTCTGCTCGGCCGAGCACATCAGCAAAATGTGCTACCCTTTAACTTTTACTTCTTTATCGAAGTTGACTTCGTTTTAGCTCAAACGAGCGTGTACTCCACACTTTCCCTTACTCGTATCCGAGTCTAATACGAATCACATTGATCTCTTAGTAAATCACCATTACAATAAAACAAGTTGATGACACTAAAATCACCAACAAATCCCCTCCATTTTAGTGTAATCCTTTGATTTACTAAACTTTATAAATAACGAAACAAACGAATGCATAAATGAAAATGTCTTGCGATTGAATTTTCATCTTAGTATAATACACATTTCAAATACTCGAGAATCGGGGTGTCGTAACGATTGAACCCGTCAACTCATATGAATACCTGAAGATACTATACACATAAGTTCAGTACAATTCTCTTTGTTTAATCTTGACACTATTACAAGCCATGTGTCCATATCCAATAGTGAACATATAGGAAGCCAAGTCCTAGCTTCTTGAAGCGGCAAAACTTCATGTCCACATAGGTAGTTCCTTTAATCTTGCACCTGCATTTGCAATTTTTCAAAGGAACTATTAAGAAGATATTCTTCAACCTAACCTTTACTTGCAGTGCGAACACATACCTTGGGAAAGATAATAACATGTGTTCCAATCTCCAAGCTGCGAGCTTTCCACATTGAATTCAAGCTTCTAACGTTGTATTAGAAGGGAATTGGGTATCTCACAATTAGAGGATTAAATGGACTTTAATCCCATTCCCATTGCAGACTTATTTACCAAGTCTCGGCTAACCCCTTCGTCAAGTGGTCGGCCAAATTTTGTTGCGACCGAACAAACTCAGCGATATCACACCATTCATGATTAACGCCCGAATCATACTATGTCTAACACCCAAGTGTCTAGACTTGCCATTATAAATACGACTATAGGCCCTAGCCAAGGTGGCGACACTATCACAATGGATAGACATTGGTGATATCGGTTTTGGCCATAATGGAATCTCATATATCAAGTTCAGAAGCCACTCCGCTTCTTTTCAGCGGCTGACCAATGCTACAAACTCAGATTCCATTGTAGAATGCGTAATACATGTCTGCTTTTTGGAAGCCCAAGAAATGACACCTCCTCCAAGCAAGAACACCCAACCACTAGTAGAAGATGAATCTTCTTGGTTGATCCAACTAGCATCGGTATAACCTTCTAATATAGAAGGATGTCCACTATAACACAAACCATAGTCCATAGTACCTTTTAAGTACTTGAACACCCTTGTTATAGCATGCCAATCTTTGTCTACTAGGATTACTAGTGAACTGCTCAATCTTCCAACTGCATAAGCAATATCGGGTCGAGTGCCTGTCATAGCATACATCAAGCGCCAATGGCTTTTGAGTATTCGAGCGTGACACGGGTTTACCAGTATTTGATACAAGTTTCTCGGTAGGATCCATGGGAGTACTAACTTTAGAACAATTATCACAATTAAACCTCTTGAGAATTTTCTCAATATAATGAGATTGTGATATTGCAATTCCCTTGTTCATCCGTTTAATTTTTATACCAAGAATTACATCGGCTTCTCCCATGTCCTTCATAGAAAACTTTGATGACAAAAACTCTTTAGTTTTATCAACTACATTTTGGTCTGTGCCAAAAATTAACATGTCATCAACATATAGGCAGATGATTACACCTTTACCGGTTTCATCAAATCTGCTATATACACATTTGTCGGACTGATTTAATACAAAACCATTCGACAAAACAACCTCATCAAATTTTTGATGCCACTGCTTAGGTGCTTGCTTCAGCCCATACAATGACTTAATTAACTTACATACCTTATGCTCATTACGGCATAACAAATCCTTGAGTTGCTTCATATACACTTCTTCTTCCAAATCACCATTTAAAAATGCTGTTTTGACATCCATTTGATGGATCAATAGATTCTGAATAGCTGCCAAAGCTATCAGAAATCTAATAGTAGTGATACGAGCAACCGCTGCATAGGTATCGGAGTAATCGATCCCTTCCTTTTTTCTAAAGCCTTGGATTACCAATCGAGCTTTAAACTTGTCAATAGTTCCATCGACTTTCATCTTCCTTTTGAAGATCCATTTGCACCCCAAAGGTTTACAGCCTGGTGGTAAATCAGACAAGACCCATATATTATTTTCCACAATAGAACCAATCTCATCATCGATGGCTTCTTTCCAAAAACCAGCGTCTCGAGATTTTATTGCTTCATCATAGGTTCTTGGATCCTCCTCTATACTATAACAGTAAGAGTATTGAGATTCAATTTGATCTCTTGATCCCATAACTAAATATAGTTGAAAATCAGAACCATATGATTTAGCTTTCCTTGTTCTTTTACTTTTACGAGGTTCGGGTGTCTCACTTGGTACCTCAATCAAATGATCATTCATTTGAGATTCAGCCGAAATACTTATCAATTCTTAACTTAATGGTGAATAAATATTCAACCAAAGCAAGTAGATCCGCATACTCACAACACATTATTAAATGCGTGGCTATGCATTTGAACAAACTCACAACGCATCTAATGATGGTGGCTATGTTCAAAATGGGATAATCTTACATTAAGAATTGAAAGCCTTTCGAAATATTACATTTTCCACCGAGCATGCCATTATGAAGAATTGATAACAACAGAAGAAATCATATAAATAGAACTAGGAATTAACAGGAATTTTATTTAAATTCAACATGAACATTCCATTGTTATAATAACCAAATCCTACAAATACACCAGACTTCGATAAGATATACTTATCGGATTCATACACTTGTTTATATCCACATTTGTTCAAGACAGGACCAGAAATTAAATTCTTACGAAGTTTAGGTACATATAAAACATTAAACAAAGAAATAGTTTTTCCCGAACTAAATTCCAATACCACACTTCCTCTTCCTTGAATAGGAGCGGAATGGTCATCACCCATGTAAAGGACAGATCCGTCTTCCATTGGTTCGTATGACTTAAACCAACAACGATCCTTACAAACATGAGTTGTGGCACCGGAATCAATCCACCACGCAATAGCATCATCCTGCACATAAAATGCCTCAGAAATTAGTGAAACAGAATTTTTAATAAATCTGTTCCAACTATGTATTAAAATCTGACCTTGGTTTTGAGAATGGTCCTTAGACCCCTTTCCCGAACCACTTGTGCTTGCGCCGTTCTTGTTGTTTCCAACACGACAATCCTTTTTAAAGTGACCAGATTTGCCACACTTCCAACAAGCCAATTTAGGCTTCTTGTTGGGACCAGAACCATTGTCATTGAAACTGCGTTTCTTTCCTTTGTTTTTGTTTCTACCATCATCAATCATATTGACCGATGGTCCACCAACTTCCTTTCCTTTGCCTTTGTCATCCTCTTGCGCCCTAAGAGATTCCTCTATGCGCAAGTGACTACCAAGTTGAACCAAAGATAGATCGTCTTTACCATGTTTTAAAGTGTGTTTGAAATCCTTCCAGGAGGGAGGCAACTTATCAATCACACTTGAAACCGATATTGACTCATCCATCTTCAACCCGTGTTGTGTATATTGTCCAAGGATTCTAAGGAGTTCATTGAACTGTTCCATGACAGGTCTTGAATCGACCATCTTGTAATTATTAAAATTACTCACAAGGAACTTCTTACTAGAAGCATCCTCTGCCATGTACTTGGATTCAAGAGAATCCCATAACTCTTTAGCAGATTCTTCATTTTGATAGATGTCAAAGAGAGAATCAGACATACCGTTTAATATGTGTCCTCTGCATATGTAGTCGTCGTTTTCCCACTTTGATCTACGTCTGATTGCCTCCAAGTTGTCATCTTCAAGCAATTCTGGAATAGGGGTAGAAAGAACATACACCACCTTTAATGTTGTTAAAAGGAAGTGCATCTTCTTTTGCCAACGTCTGAAATCTTGCCCTTCAAACTTGTCTAGCTTTCCAAACTTTGTTGTCATCTCCTTCACAGTAGCCATGAGTATCACCAAATACTTTATTCGTTTGTAGGGGAAATAGGGTCTTGATCTTGATACTAAGGCCGGATATATGATTGAATCGTGTATAATCCACTTTCCGAATAAAGTATTTCGACCCTTAATGCCTGGGTTACACAAAATCTTTATTGGGATAAGACAATCACGCAATTTGTTTTCTAGGCAAAGAGAACAAATCAAAACCTTGAGAATTGTTTGCTTTCGTTATTTGTTGTAATTCACTCTTATGTTTTTCATGTATGTATAACTGAGATCAATCTCTGTATATATACAGATGGAGAGGTATCAGTAAAAGGGTATAACCAAAAGACATGACTTTAGCCAAGAGATGTGCCTTTTCAGTTTGAACTGGCACCTGTTCAGGAACTGCTCGGCCGAGCAAGGCATATGCCTCGGCCGAGCAAGGCTGTCCAGAAACTTGGACAATCTGCCATGCTCTGCTCGGCCGAGTCAAGGACTCTGCTCGGCCGAGCACATCAGCAAAATGTGCTACCCTTTAACTTTTACTTCTTTATCGAGGTTGACTTCGTTTTAGCTCAAACGAGCGTGTACTCCACACTTTCCCTTACTCGTATCCGAGTCTAATACGAATCACATTGATCTCTTAGTAAATCACCATTACAATAAAACAAGTTGATGACACTAAAATCACCAACAAGGTTACATAAGTATATGTTGTTCTTCGGGTTCTTGGAGTAGAAACACACCAGACCGTTTACAACTTCTGTTGTACAGTAGTCTTCCTTAACAGTCTTTTCCCAATGTGCGGAAGCAGAGTCGGAGCTCATGATGGAAGCGCAGACGAACCGGTTCTTAAGTGAAAGATATCGAATGCGAATTGGAGGAGGGGGCTTGTACCACGTTAACGGAAAATAAGTGCCGACAAAAGCTAGGAGGGAGGGGCGGGATGGAGAAAGAGAACGGTGGGATAGATGGAAGTGACGATCATGGAGTATGGTTGATTGCCAAAGCTTGCAAACAAGCTTGAATCTCATTAGAGATTTGGCCGGAACTCTTATTAGTATATTTTCAAATACTACATCCGTTGGAATATGTGAATTATAACTTCTAGACTTCATCTCCTTCTTCATATTTTCCGGTGGATACTCCGGTTGGGTTCTTCTGGTTAATTTAATTTAATGGCACGTAAGAATTGAAGAGACAAATACTAGGGAGATATGAGAAGGCTCAACGTTAGTCCTTATTTATATGTATGTATACATGAAGTCCTATTCATATTACAATTAGACTGTACAAAGAAAAGGTCTTCTAGTTGCACAATAATTCTTCTGGAATAATTTAATGGCAAAATTTATACTACTCCTTTCAGTAGATTTTTTTCCAAAATATAGCTTTTTAAAAATTTATATTCCAAAATAACCTCCTCCAAAAGTTATGTATCAAAGTAGCACTTTCAAGTTGGATTCTGGAATTACCAATTCCGGAATAATGTAATCCGAAATTCCTTTTTTTTTTTTTTCGAAAAATTCAATTCCGGAACTGTTAATTCCGGAATTAATTTTTTTTTTTAAACTGAAAAATTGGGATTTTGGAAAAATTGAATTCCGGAAATGCTACTACCGGAATTCAAATGCCCCCTGCGTTGACTTTTGAAAAGTAGAAAGATTATTTCGGAACGGAGGGAGTATTTCTTTAGGGTTTTTAATTTTGAGAGAACAAATAAAGATTTTATTAATTAATAACTTAATCTAAGTTAGTGAGGGAAATAAAAAATACTCCCTCCGTCCCACCTTAGTATAGACTTCTTTCTTTTTTCGTCCGTCCCACCTTAGTGTAGACTGCCAAAATTAGAAAGTTTTTTATTATTTTTTATTTTTCCTACCCCACCCACTCATTCTCTCTCTTCATTTTTCACCATACAATTTATTCAACCAACCTACTATTCACTCCACTCATTCTCTCTCTTCATTTTCTACCACATATTTTCATTATCTTAATAATATTCCTTAGTTATTGTGCCCACCATCTTAGTCTACACTAAGGTGCGACGGAGGGAGTATTCGTTTACTCTAGAAAGATATATTTTTATTAAGTGAGATATGTATAAAGAAAAATTATGTCATAATTATGTTTAATTAACTTCAAAATGTAGTGGATATAAGTGAAACTACAATAGTGTATATAATAATATCTATGAAATGTTCATTATTTCCTCAACATCCAAAAGTCAACGCAGGGGGCATTTGAATTCCGGAAGTAGCATTTCCGGAATTCAATTTTTCCAAAATCCCAGTTTTTCAGTTTTATAAAAAAAAAAATTAATTCTGGAATTACCAGTTTCGGAATTGAATTTTTCGAAAAAAAAAAAAAAAGAATTTCGGAATTACCAATTCCGGATTACATTATTCCGGAATTGGTAATTTTGGAATCCAATTTGAAAGTGCTACTTTGGTACATAACTTTTGGAGGAGGTTATTTTGGAATATAAATTTTTAAAAAGCTATATTTTGAAAAAAAAATCCACTGATTTCTCTTATCATTATACCGCATATTAGATTTTAGATTATTAGATTAGTTTATTTTATTGGATTAAATTTAATTTGTTTAAATTGTATTATTCTCTCCATCCTAAAATAAATGATTTTTTTTTTTCAAAATTTAAGAATCATTTTAAAAAATTTAATTTTAATCTAGAAAAAATAATAAACATTCTTTTAATTCATTTTCAAAATTTTAGATTCGTAAAAAAATAATGAATTATGAAAAAAAATTAAATCAAAAAATTTAAAAGGACATTTATTTTGAGACAATAATGGTCATTCAATCTATCTATATAATATATAAAAGCAGAAACATTTCAAGACCATACAGCTCGCCACATGAAATTTCAAGTTAGCTCTATGTTCACCAATTATTGGCAGCTATGTGTCACATTCAATGAAGAGTTTTATTTTAGATTTTGATTTAAACACAAATTTTAGCTTTTAAATCCAAATAAAATATTTTAAACGTAATAAATTCAAACTACAATGGTTCAACTACTTCATCCGAAAGAATGTGATTGTGGTAGAAAGTAGAAACATTGTCTTGGAGCATGCACTGATTTCTCTTATCATTATCCCCCATATTAGATTTTAGATTATTAGATTAGTTTATTTTATTGGATTAAATTTAATTTGTTTAAATTGTATTATTCTCTCCATCCTAAAATGAATGATTTTTTTTTTCAAAATTTAAGAATAATTTTAAAAAATATAATTTTAATCTAGAAAAAATAATAAACATTCTTTTAATTCATTTTCAAAATTTTAGATTTGTAAAAATATAATGAATTATGAAAAAAATTAAATCAAAAAATTTAAAAGAACATTTATTTTGAGACAATAATGGTCATTCAATCTATATATTATATAAAAGCAAACAGATTTCAAGACCATACAGCTCGCCACGTGAAATTCCAAGTCAGCTCTATGTTCACCAATTATTAGCAGCCATGTGTCACATTTAATGAAGAATTTTATTTTAGATTTTGATTTAAACACAAACTAGGGAGAAGCCCGTGCTACGCACGGGATTTTGGGAATGTTAGTTTTACGCAGGCCTTTCCCGGAAATTATAGGCCCCTGTGTGAAATGTGAAAATTGGGCCCTAATATTTTTTTTTTAAAAAAACACAATAACTATAAAATGAGAATTGTTATTCACCCCCGTACATTTACTTAATACCCCCTCAATACAATTTTCAAAAAAATGTCATTAATTGAAATGACTCTATTACCCCCACAAATGTTATACACCCGCAGTTGAAGTTTATTATTTTTTTTTTTTTTGAAGGGAGTTAACTGGAAATTATAAGAGTTGGTCTTATAAAAAACATATTTTTTTCTAAGCTTAAGGAAAAACCATTTTTACACTGGCACTTACTAACACTGGCACTTTGTTACACATGCACTGACACTTATTAACACTGGCACTTTGTTACACATGCACTGGCACTGAGTTTCTGGACAAACATGCACTGGCACTGGCACTGAGTTTCTGGACAAACATGCACCAGCACTTTTCGCACTGGCACTCTTTTACACAAATACTGGCACTTTGTTACACATGCACTGACACTTTGTTACACTAACACTGACACTTAATAATACATGACTGGCAACACTTTGTTACTCTAACACTGGCACTTTGTTATTCTAACACTGGCACTTTTTAATACTAACACTGACACTTTTTTACTCTGACGCTGACACTTTTTAGATGTGCACTGGCACTCTTTTACCATAACCCTGACAATTATTTAGACAATTGGCACTCTTAAATACTCACTCCGTCCCAAGAAAAGTGTCACCATTTTAGGTCAGGCACGCAAATTAAGAAAAAAAGTGGGAAGAAAAAATGTTGTAAGTGTAATTTGAAAAGAGGAGAGAGAATTAGTGGAGGAAATAGTAAATTTAAAAAGTGTTGTGAGTGTAATAGTGTTTTAAGAGAGAGAATGAGTGGAGGGAATAGTGAGTGGGTGTAATAGAATATTAATAAAACATTTCCATTTTAGGAAATGTGAGGCTTCAAACGGGAGGCCATTTTGGATAAAAAGTGACGGATTTCCTAGGACGGAGGGAGTATTAATCCTTCGCTCAATAATACCAAACCAAAAACCATGGATGGACAGACCTCCCAATTTATTACTATTTCCACAAACCCATCTTTAATTCGTCCTAATATTCACGTCAATTGTCGAGGGAGTATTAATCCTTCGCTCAATAATACCAAACCAAAAACCATGGATGGACGGACCTCCCAATTTATTACTATTTCCACAAACCCATCTTTAATTCGTCCTAATATTCACGTCAATTGTCGCCGGTGGGACTCCAATACCGAGAATTTTCGAACCCGTAATTTCAATTCCAGTTCTACATCCCAAGTTTTTGATGATCAAGAGGAAGAGAACAGCAAAGAATGGTCTGACACTTTGGAGGAATTCATCGGCCAAGCTTGGATTCTCAAGGGCGGCCCTACCTTTTGCTTCAACCCAGGCGAGTATTTCTTCTCTCTTCAATCCATACATACACACACTCGTGAATCGCTTGTATAATCATTTACAATTTAGTTGATTTGTATGGAATTATATTTGATTTGTATGGAATTACAATAGTATACGGATCTGTGTAATTTTGTGAAGTTTGGGGATGATTGGGAGTTGGGCGCCGCAAAGCAAGCGAGGGAAGAGTCGACGTGTTCTAGAAAAGTAAAAATACGTTTTTTTTTCTAAGATTAAGAAAAAATGCGTTTTTTTATGAGATTTTGGCAAATTGTAATAATGATTAAAATTATTTTATTTTTAAGAAGCCTCTAAGACCCAATGCCGTCACCGACGGTTCAAATTCTAGTCCTCCAACTAACTTCTCCGCCTGCAAATGGGCTGAACGCCTAATCGACGACTTCCAATTCCTCCCTACCACCACCATCGACACTCTCTCTACCTCTCGCATTCCTCCGCCCTACTCTCCCACAATTGCCGCTCCCGACCGGAATAGACAAGTTTAAGGAGAGAGTACATTCAAGGACTTAATGAAGACGGATTGGATACTATTGTCGCTGAAGTTACTTGGGATAATGTAATTCGTTGCACTTACATTTGATTTCTTGCAGACCGAGCTGTTGATTTGAAATTGATTGTGGAAATTTGATGGGGTTTTGTAGGTTCATGGAGCATTGTGTTTGTTGAAAGAAGCAGGGGAGACTGAAATGGTTCTGCAAATTGGTGAGAAATAAATATCATTTAAAATATATATTAATGATATTAATTTTTTAATTTTTTTTTAGTTTAGATGATAATTACTTTAGTTTGTTTTAAATTTTGATTATTATTATTATTTTAAAAATAAAATAATTGTAATCCTTATTATTTAGAAATTTTTAGTTAACTTCTTAAAAGAAAATAAACTTCAATTGCGGGTGTATAACATTAGTGAGGGTAATAGGGTCATTTCAATTAATAACATTTTTTTGAAAATTGTATTGCGGGGGTATTAAGTAAATGTGCGGGGGTGAATAACAATTCTCAATATAAGTACTTTCATATCAAGATGAAAGTTTCATTTTTTTTATCTAAAAAAAAAAACTAAAATCTAATTAAAGTTTTATTATTTTATCAACAACAACTAGGGGTGTTCACGGTCCGGATTGGTCCGAATTTTATCAAAATTTCAAAAAAACAGGCCCGGACCAATTGTTCGGTTCTGCCTAAATCTAGGACCAGGACTAGACCATTACATTACAGGATCGGTCACATTGGTCCGGTTCCAATGGTTCGATCCATGTCCGGTTCCATCGGTTCCACAAGTTACACTATTATATATTTTTTCTAAAGATAAAACATGCAACAACTATTTTTTCATGAAACCAAAATATAGGGCGATTACATAAACAAAGTTCAAATAAAAATATTCAGACATACAACAAATTAACTGAAATAGAGGAACAAAAGAGAAAAACATAAACATGATTCAGACCCTAATAACTAAATTCAGATGCAAAATTTTAAGAAAATTGAAAATACGAGTAGATTGGAGGTAGAGACTGAGAAATTAACATCAAAATCTCATTAAATCATTACATTTTATTTGAGATTTGAGAGGCAAAATAATAGAGTAATGATGTTTTGCAATCTCGCAAGAAAAAACAGATCCGCGTAGCAGATTAATTACTTTCGTTACAGCTGCGCCGTCGGTAGAGATCGATGGTGGTGCCGTGGTTGGACAGCTGAGTCGAAATCAGGGCGCCGCCATGGAAAATCAATTTGATTTCTAGGGTTGAGAATTGAGATGAGAGAAAGATGGGAGAGGGGAAAAGCGTAGAGAGAGAGAGAGAGATGGGGTTAGAAAATCAAACGGCGGAAATGAAAGAGATATGATAGGGTTAGGGTTTTTGTAAACTTGTAATGTCATTTGGATGGATAAGGTCACAAAGAAAATTATTTTTTTTTTGGAAATTAGGAATTTGAAATTATGAATAAATAAATAAATATATATATATATATATAATACATAATATATACATAATCGGTCCAGTTCTGGTTCGGTCCAGGACCATATATATTTTTTTCAAAAACCAGGACCAACCCAAATAATCGGTTCCATATAAATTTGGGACCAGAACCAAACCAATTCTATTGGATTGGTCCGGTTTTCATTGGTCTGGTCCGGTTTTATCGATCCGGTCCGTTGGTTTTTTTGTTCAGTCCTAACAACAACTGTCAACAACAACAAAAACCTTATGCAATTTCAATTTGTCCTTTTTATCAAAAAAAAATTACACCTACTGTTCCTTTTTATTTAAAAAAAAAAATACACCCACTTTCTCTGTCTTTCTCACTTTCGTCTTTCTCTTTCTCTCTCCAGTCTCCATCGACCAATTTCTCCGTCTCCCCCAAATCCAAAACCCAAATTTAACAAACACTGAAACAGTAGTAAAGGCCAAAATCGAAAATACCTTCTTAATGGATGTCGGATGAAGATGAAGAACTGAAGAAGACCATCTTCTTCTCAGGCGCTTATATATACCCGCGACGGCGTCGGACGACGGACGGGAACAACTCAGATCATCTTCTCAGATTGGGATGAAAAATTTCGAGGTATTTCTGGATTTCCCTTTCTCGCTTTCAATTAATTTATAAAAGAATTTTTCTTTTTACCGTTGTCCGTTGCAATTAATCAATTTACGAAAGCGAGGAGTCGGTGAATGCCGCTTGATTTGCCGTTTTCGCCGTTATCTCCTTAAAAGATTTATAATTTTTTTTATTGGAAGATATATACCTAATAAAAGCCGGGCCTGCTTTTACGCTCTATGTTAATGGCAAATAATAATCATGAAAAATTTAGAAGAATAATTTGTAAGTGTATAAATTTAAATACTAATTTCTATTGTTTTATTAAATTATTATTTTAAGTTGAATGGCATTTAGACTTAATATTATCACAAATCAATAATACATTTAAATGTAGTCAAAGTTGCACATTAATAATTATATAATATGTATTGTCTAGAGAAATATTTTCAAGTTGATGAAACATTTAGTTAAACTCAAATGAAAGACATATATACAGTAATTCCTTCGCGTCCAGAACATATAAATGTATTTCCTGTCTTCAAGTACCTAAGTAAAACAACATAATATATAAATTAGTGTTTTAATATATATGTAAATAAATAATAACAAAAAGTATAAAGTAAGGGCGCAAGTATATTACCTAGTGTATTAAAGACTTTGTGGTAGACAATGTTTTTGGTCCATCCTTTGAATTCATCATCATTTTCTAACAATAAAATCTTCAAGCCATTAGGCGATTTCACTCGTGACAAAGCAACATATAATTGACCATGGCTGAAGACTGGAGAAGGCAAATAAAGACCAACATTTTTCAGTGTTTGACCTTGGCTTTTGTTAATAGTCATTGCATAACAAACCTTTACTGGAAATTGTCTTCTTTTCAAGACAAATGGGAATTTCCCTTCCGATGAAGTCAAAATAATTCGAGGAATAAGAACTTTATCGCCAACATGTGATCCGGAGATAATACATCCCTCTATTACTCTTTTCCCAAGTTGAGTAATAATTAGCCTAGTACTATTACACATGCCTTTGCTAGGGTTCACATTCCTTAGTAACATTACAGGGACTCCAATTTTCAAATTCAGCTTATGTGCAGGTATTCTAGGGAAATTTAAGCTGTTTAAAAATTCAACTGGATATAAAAGCAACTGATCTCCAACATCATCATGTGTTCTATCAATAGAATCATAACTGAGATATTCTTTACCCTCAGACTCAACAAAATCTATTATAAATTTGTTAATTTGATCCACATTCTCATTTCTTGGAGTTAAAATAGCTCTATTTGTGAGATAATCAACCATGAGATGTGATGTTGCAAAATGAGGATACGTATTAATCGGAAAATATTTTTTATAGGATCTTCGCCAGGAGATATAATGAACTCATCCGGTATTTTTATCCATTCAGCTTCATCGCTATCACCCCTTGCCTTTGCAGGCTCTTTTCCGTCCCCAATTCGCAAAATCCAATTAGAAAATTGCTCTATATTCAAGTGTTCTGAAGTATAATTTGAAGCAATATGTTGCACCCTCATATTTTTGGTAAGCTTACATACCTCACATTGGTTCCAAATGTAAGAACTGTTCACAGAAGCATTTACAATGTCGCCCCTAGTACCTCCTGGAATAACTGGTAGTATTTGCCGGAAATCTCCACCTAATAAAAAAGTCTTGCCACCAAAGACTTTATCTTCATCGTAAGTATGACTACCTCGCAAAATGTCCTTCAACGTCCGATCCACAGCCTCAAATGCATGTTTCCCATCCATTGGGGCCTCATCCCAAATGACCAACTCACATTTTTGAATTAATTCAGCAAGTTGTGTACCTTGTTTAATAGTACACGTAGAATCTTCATTAGTGTTCAGTGGTATTCTGAATCTGCTATGTGTTGTCCTTCCTCCAGGTAGTAGCAATGCAACAATTCCTATTTAAGTCATAAAAGTTGGTATGAGTAAATACTTTTTCATTTCAGTTAACATCAAGTAATAAGGAGCTAATTTTTAAGAAGTATACCTGACGAAGCGACAGCCAAAACAATTTTTGAATTTGATCTTAATTTGGACATTATGGCTCTATACAAATACGTTTTCCCTGTACCTCCAAAACTATACAAAAAAAAACAACTTGGATTTATTTTGTTCAACTGCCTCAATCACTTTGTTGTAAACCACCAGCTGATCTTCATTTAAAGAGGATTTCAGCAGATCATGTTCTTCGCTCAACAATTAGCGATCGTAGTTTTGTTCCTCTAAAATCAATCTGTTTTTAAGCTAATCAAGCAAAGCTTTATTAGGGAGTGGCATGCCTTCAATATCTTCTAAAGAACGACCATTTCTCAATAACATTTTCTGCAACTCCGCAAGCGTCAGATTCTGAATTTCGTGATCAGATAAAATCAATGAAGGTAGTCTAAGTAGCTTTCTCTGCATTCTGAGTATATCATCACTGATTTTCACCCAACTTAAATCCCAAAATTTCTTAGCATCAGACACATTGCAAAATAACAAAATTGTAAGAAATAGTTCTCTCATTTTTGGGCCGGTTGCCCAGTGAGACGCTTCATCCAATGCTTTATGCCATTCGCCATCATCTTCCAGAAGGCCACGAACGTAACATGCCATTTTCATAGTCGGATGAACAATGCCATCGACAGCTTACGATGTCCTCATAACAGGTGGGTCCTTTAACTACATTCAATAATAAACGTAAATAATATCTTTCACCTGAGCTTGGGTGAGCAAATGTTAATCTCCCAATAGACTTTCCAGACTTACTTCTTGACCAAGAAAAAGTACTTGCCTTCCAAACATACTGAGTGGGTATTTCAACGTACGTTAACTTTCGTGAGTTGTTATCAACTTTATTGAGTTCCATCCATTCAGTAAACATTATTTTGTTCGATTTCTCGCGCGACACAATTCCAGGTAATGATTCGTTATCTTTGAAAACCAATTGTTGTTCATTCTCCAAGTGATAACACAATCTTTCTACTTTGGTTTCTGTAATGTATTGGGAACTCAAATATTCTCCATATCGCCTCACATCCGAAATATATCGACAATCAAGAAATGCTTTAATCTCGTCATTCTCGTCTGTTGTTTGTTCACCAAGAACACTTGTGCTATGTGATGAAGATTCGATTACTGCTGTAGCTCTATCGGGACCTTTTGTAACGTATTTGAACAAATACTTAATTGCTCTTGACTTATTACATGCTTCAACGTTGATATGACTTTGATATTTAACCAAAAGATACCTTTGTAAGCTGTAACAAATCTGTTGTCCAACTGGATACCATTCTTTTCAACCGTTATTCCCATGTCTCTTCTTCTATAAACGCAATAACCATTTTCGTCAATAGTTGTTTGGCTTCTGTAGGATTTTGGAAATCAAGCATCGCAAACACCTATAGTGTATACATTCAAAAGGAATTCAATCTTCAAACAAAAGTACGAATATAAAGGAAAATAGGTTATGAATATACATGTTAAAATTACTCAATTTTAATACCAAAAATAAATATGAATGCATGTTAAATATTACCATCAAACATGCAAGGGGAGTTTGGATTGGCATGACCACACGGACCATGCATCATAAATTGTTTGACGGCTTCATATCCAACGGGATCAAGTGAAGGATTAGGTATTTCTGCAAATATAACTGAATCAACTTGTTCCGTTGAATGTATTTTGATGCCACGTCAACCCAGAAGATTATATGTGCATGTGGGAGCCCGCGCTTTTGAAATTCTATAGTATAAACCACTACCAAACATAAAGAATGAAGAACATGCTCAGGAAAATGTTATGTGTAGTATGACTATGAGTAATAAGAAGTGTGTAAACAGTCTGGATAGTATTTTTGTGTAACAACAAAATAATAATATATGTACACAAGTTTATACCTGCATTAACTTTGCCGAAAATTTCGTTGTCCACGATGTCATGTAGCATTTCGTCCAATTTCATTTTGAATACTCGCGCCTCAATATCTGGCCTATTTTCTGGCCTTTGGCCTGGCAATTCCTTTAATAAATCTTTTATTTCTGGCCAATTTGGATTCGCTGTGAATGTAATAAAAAAAATCAGGATTTCCATAAACACGACATATTGCCATTGCATCTTGATAATTCTGCATCATGTATCTAGGGCTTCCTGTGAAAGACGATGGCAAAATTGTTCTCATCCCTACTTTGGTTGAATCAGAGTCTCCTTTTTGGATTGCATCATACACATTTCTATACAAATCTGTTCTCAAATTCCCTTGATTATTTCTTAACCAACGTACTCTTTGTTGTTCAATTTGTGTATAGCAATCAACGATAAATTGTTGATACAATCTTCCACTGGTTTGAATTGTTTTCCCTTCATTCCTCCTATGTTGAAAATCATAGGAATAATACTCCCTTGCAGTGACAAATTTTCTTTTTGTTCGTCTTGTTCCACTATTTCTTTTGTAAGGTATCTCCGTGTGGAAGCCATCTTCACCATACGAAAACAAAAGAGGATATTGCAAAGACATGAACAAAGGATGTAAATCACTTATTCTTTTTATGACACCATCACTTGACTGAAATTAGTAAATCTCTTTCACCATTAGTATTTCTCATGTCACCTACAATTAACATTGCAACTTCGGAAGCACTTGGAGGATCATACAACCTATCCCGGTGAGATCTTTTCTTTATCAATCTAAGTGAGAAATCTGAACGTTTATTATCCTCGTACCAATCTCGGACGCTTCTAATTCATTATGAGAATCTAACATTTCAGTTATCTGCTCAACCAAATCAGGATCCAAATTTGCATTAGGCCCATTACAATTAACATCTCTAATGCGGTTGATGGTCTCATTTTCAGTGTCATGAACATAAAGTTGTAGAAAGCTTGCTTCCTGACCTTCAGGAGGCAACAATGAACCTATTCGACGGAAATTTTGCCCACTTATTCGATAAACATAAAAAGAACCTGAGGAATTAATGGAGTTATCTACTTTCCCACCCATGGAAGTCATAGAGAACATTGAGTTATAGACTCTAATATTTTTCATAAATTTTTGCGATTCTTTGGACAAAGAACCCTGAAGCAATGATTTCAGGGGTTGGGGGGGTTCTTTTCTTTTCGCTGACTCAATTTTTCCATTTATACAACATAGTGAATGTATCGGATAAGTGTTTTTGGCATTTTTCTTCACTCCCTCTCTATTCCAAAAAACAACAGAGCAATATTTGCACTCAAATTCAGGCGGACCATAGTAAGATTTATCACAGAAAATTTATCTGTAATATAATAAATGACATATATTAAGAGTTGTTATATGTCTTTATATATTTTGTATACCTAGTTGATATGGTGTTAAAAATACCTGCTGCAGCTATTTTCCTTCGCGATAAAGCATTAGATGTGTCTCTTTGATTTTCATTCATGTTTGCATTACCTGGACGACACTGCACAACAGCCAAACGTCTATGTTCCCTTCTTTGCTTAGCATACAGTGCCCTTATATATTTGTCTTGCAGAAAGTTTGAAAAATAAACGTGATTAATAGACAATTTCAATAGTATGATACATCTATACAATATTCTATAAAGTTATAAGACAACAAATTACAACTTAGAAAATTTAATTACCCCAATCATTGTTCCCCGAAGAAGTACTTGCATGAGATCGATTTACACTATACAGATGTTCATTGTGTGATCGTTTTCTTTTCCCTAGCATCAATATATCACGTCTCCTTGCCCGATTGTTCTTCGCCTCCTCTGCCGATGGTATATCTAATTAAAAGAAAAGATGATTAATTGGACAATATTATAAGGGAAATTAGTTATTTTTTAAATTCGAAATGCTGCATAAATTTTACCTAACACAATTTCTTCGGTTGTTTTCTTTTTCCTTCCTCGTTTTGTTGCCATATCTATGTCCCCAAGACCATAGTATGCAGAGATTAGATTCTATATATAGTTCAAAACCTTAGGAGAAAGCAGAAGAGACATTAGTTTGTTATATTGTGAGTGAAAATTATATAATTCATTCAGTTAGAAGAGGAAATACATCATATATTAATGATACATTAAACATGCATTCAAATCAATACCAGGAATGTATAAAGGCTCAAGTGAGGAAAGATGTATGCCAACCCTTGATGTTCAAATTTCCTGTAAACCAATTGACATATTCATGTTCTAAGGGAGTAATCAAATATTCCATTAACATATAAAGGTTGCGATTTTTTGGAAAATTTTATTACCTATCTGTTTGAATTAGGAAAAAATAATTTAAGACCAGGAGAAGAGTTATTATTTCATTATGCTCTATGATAAATATTATTATTTTTTTTAAAAAAAACTAATTCCTTTAAAAAAAATAGTATATTAACAAAAAGTATATTTAAAAAAATCGAGCTTTAATATTTGTCTATACATACGTCAACAACTTAAGGAAAACTAAAAGTAGTACGATATAACTTGCCCATATATTTATGTAAAAAAAAAATTGAATGTGCTGTTAAGGGTCAAATTAAGTAAATGGAAGAATGCAAACAGGAGGACCTTTTTTATTGAAATTTCAATCAAGTAAATGTAGAAAACTTAATATTGCAGCCTCTTAATTGTATTATCATATGATCATATTAAAAAGTAAGAAATTTTACATTCATAAAGAAATTAACTTGTATTTAGTAAATTCCCATTTACAAAGTCACCAACTTTTGTTTAGGATTATAATTTCGGGACGATTTTGGTCTAGCTCTCCATCACAGTTCTTTTAATTGTATTATCATATGATCATATTAAAAAGTAAGAATTTTTACATTTGTAAAGAAAGTAACTTGTGTTTAGTAATTTCCCATTTACAAAGACACTAACTTTTGGTTAGGATTCTAATTTCGGGATGATTTTTGTCTAGCTCTCCATGACAGTTTTAATATATATATATATATATATATATATATATATATATATATATATATATATATATATATATATATATATATATATATATATAGAGAGAGAGAGAGAGAGAGAGTATAATCACTTAAGTTGTTGTTGATCCAAATGATATGAATGCAACCAAATTAATTTAAAGTGGCAAAAGGTAAATTGTGTCTACTTAGTTATTATTCTGGCCATTGAACAGGCTAAAAGGAAAACGAAACTAAACGTTCAAAACAACACAAAGCAAGATAAAAACATTCTTCCAAATCATGATAACCTAACAGCAACATTGTACTATCCCAAATTCAGAGATTTCCTCGCCCTCTTTGTACTTCCCTTCCCGTTTCCATTATTGTTCTGCGACGGCAGCTTCTCAGGATCGTCGTCTTCAATAACAATGTTTTCACTGAAAGTAAATTTTAATGGTCAGGATTACGGGAAGAGAATTGGTCAGTAAAATCCAGTCCAATAAATAAGATTATACCTCAAAGAGGAAGAAGAGGTTCTCTTTTCAAAACTGGCAGGTGTTTTTGTTCCAAAGTCCACATTTTTTTCTTCCTTTATTATTTTCCCCTGGAAATTCATATATTGTAACTTATTTATCAGTAGGACACAAAAATATATCATAATAAAAAAACAATATCATAAATCTACCTTATCTGGCGTAGGAATGGCAAAATCCGACTCAAAAATGACTCTAGCCACGGTGTAATTTTCCATTATTGTTCCACGAATACTTTCGTTCAATTTCAATTGAAATATGTGCTTCTCCCCAACAATTTTGCTAATTTGGCTGGGAATACATGATTCTTCCTCTTCCTGTATACAAAGTTTGAACATTGAGAAAGCAATGTTTAATAAAATTTTAAAATTATGAATATCAAAAATTATTAAACCTCACAAAGCCGGCGTGCAATGTCCCCAGCTTTTGACATAACTAACTTCTCGACTTCACGATCAAATAAAACGCACTTAACTTCAGTACCATCTTCCTCTAAATCTACTTCCAAGCGATACCTGCAATATAATAATGCTCACCCTATTTAGTATTATTTTTTTGTCAAATATTCATAAGAACAGATATCAGGGGATTAAGTGCTTTTACAGTAGAGTATACCTTAAAACTGGATATGCTTCATCCCTATGGCAATACTCACAATGCAATTTCCCATCCTTGAGATGCACCTTATGCTTACATAGAGTGCATGCATTATACTTCCATCCATTACGTTCATCAATCCTTACAATTGTTGCATAAACATATAGAGGACTGATCTGATTAGATGCAGATAAATGTATGTATCAGTATTGCAGTATTTACTCAGGAACGTTTTAAAAAGGATGGAGACAACTTATAATTTAATTAAATAATATAGGCAGGGGAAGAAAATATTACTAAGGAATCACCATCTTGCAATAAAGACGCAACATAAGCCACTGTTTTTTTGTTCTTGTTATATTCCTCTCTTGTAATCAAGGAGTTATGCATTGAAATGTTTTTCACCGGCTCATTGTATCCCAATTCCACAAATCTGAGAGAATAAAACACATTAACTAATAAAAGATGCAGTAAAAAACACATTAATATCTAGCATAAGGATCAAAACAACCAACCCATTTTCAAAGTCAGCAATTTCTTTTATCTCACGATCGGAATAAAAGTTTGTTGCACTGCTAGTAGAAACCGAGAACACACCTACATCAGCAATAATTTAGAGGGGGAAAAAGTAATAATGCATCTGGCAAAAAACTAAAATGGATGTCAGTGTTAAGAATTATATATGTGGATTTAAGTTAAGGAAAATACCATTTCCTTCCAAGTTAACAATGGTTCCGATAATAACCCACACTCTACTTTCATCAACTGAGATCGAATTTGCCATCTTGATCATTTCAGAACCCCATATAGTTAAACGCAACTTCTTCTCACTGGTGTACATAAAAAATATAATTAATCATATGGTATGAAAATGAATAAAGTGAAATACATATAGCAGCGCATAATTTATTAATTCAAAATACCTTAGATCAAGCATTTCCATATATTGTAACATAGTTAGACGCTGTGAACAAACTCTTTGACCGGTTTCAGAAATTCCAACTACATAACCAATAATATATGCAATTCACACTCTTAGACAGAAGCTTAGCATAGAATACATATGGTAATTATCGAAGGCAAGGGTGGAGAAAATTACCACATAAATGTCTACGTTCTCCTCCAACTCGAGTCAAATCGTCATAGGGTATTAAATCAAAAGCATATCTACTGATGCTAGGTAATTTAGAGATAATTTCATCAACATGACTTGAAGCATCAAGAGTTACAATTAAATCACACCGTACAGCACGATAAGTGGGCTTAGCCATATCAACATTGAAATTCTTGATTACATAAAAGTCGCCCTCTTTTATTAGGCCGGTGAAGTCGGGCACAAAGCGACTCCTAACAATACAATGGACATGATCTTCCTGCAACGTAGCCATTAACGTAAGGACAAATATACAAATATATGAAACGATGGAAACATCCAATACAATTATAGCTTGTTCTTACCTTTTCGTCTTTAGCTATAAAGTCCATGCTCATCAACTCCATATCCTTGCGAGGATTATAGGAATACCACATACGGGTAACCCTTATGATCAACTTTCTCTCCTATCTTCCTCTTTGAAGTTGGCTGACATAGATTTGACGCCCTGCCATGATGGAAATGTAAGATGGGTAAACTAATGCAAAGTTCAGAATCTGGTGTATGCAAATGATTTCAGTCTCATTTAAATACATGCATATACAAAAACCTCAGTAATAATATCAGAATTTAGAACATCTCCCCGTAAATATTCTATGTTAAATATACCACATTGATTTCATACAGACTATTTGTTTCCAATTCTCCCCATACACGTTAACATTAACCTTCCTATTAAGATTCACGTAGGGTAAGGAATTGGAAAGCCCCTAATTTATGAACTGTGTAATGAATGAATGATGACCCTTTGTTACCAATTCCATTGGAAAGCCCCTAATTTATGAACTGTGTAATGAATGAATGATGACCCTTTTGTTACCAATTCCACAACTATATATAACAGCAAAACAGATTAGGGCCTACTAATATAAATGCATAGGGTAAGTCACTCATTTCTCTACTCGTATAAGGTTTCTTCATAAGCTATAACTTTCATTGCTCTTTATGACTATAAAAATCTATACTAATGTTTTAAGTTCAGTAATAAACATTTCTACAAAACATCATATTCTTAACCAACAAAGAGGTTCAATGTTTCTGAAATATATTTTTATTAATCCCTAGTCAATCCTAAACATGAATCTATACTGTTTAACTAATAGCCGGAATTCCAAGAATCAGATGAAACGGGAATATATGATGAGGTGGACGCATGAGAGTGCAGAGAATTCCAAACCATGTTGAGGTGTCAAAACCATATTTAGTTTCGCCTACTTTAAAATACTATAAGTATAGATTTTAGCTTTTAAATCCAAACAAAATATTTTTAAACGTAATAAATTCAAACTACAGCGATTCAACTACTTCATCTGAAAGAAAGTGATGGTGGTGGAAAGTAGAAACATTGTCTTGTATGCCATTTGAGCCTGCCTTCTTAATTGTTTAATGCTTGATTAATAAAATACTCAACCAAAAAGATACGAGTATTTATGATTTCCTAATTCCTATCAAGTGTACTAAGTGATACTTGGTGATGATAAAAAAACTGTTGTTAAGTCCGCGCCGAGCATGATCTCGCAAAGAAGACAAGCAACCAAAATCCAACAAAGCTAACTTCATTGTCCTAATTTTTCATTCTCCACATTATGGCCATTGAAAGCTAAACCTCCACGGACAGATTTAAATCGATTCTATCATTCTCTTAGTATTATTTAATTTGATCATCTCAATTATAGTTTTTAAGTATATTTTTTGTTGTGATTTTTAACTAGGTAATTATCTTGATTCTTTTTTCTGTGTGTTGATCAAACATGTTCCCTTTTTTTTTTTATGAAACTGATCAAATATGATCCTAAGCATTACATCGTTGTCAAGGTCTCTTTTTAGAAATAGTATACTCCGTCCCAAAATGAATAACTAAATTATTTTTATAATTTTTTCTTGATTAACGATAAATTTAAAATATTTTAGTCATTCATTTTGGGATATAAATATTATTATATTAAACAATGTACTCTAGGCATTTAGTTTTTATATACTATTAAAAGATATAATCACGTTTAAAAAACCTCAATTAATGAATAAGTAACACTTTTATGTTTAGTGAATCATATTTTGTGAGGTAATTCTGAATTTATATTTGTTTATGAGATACAAATTTTAGCTTTTAAATCCAAACAAAATATTTTTAAACGTAATAAATTCAAACTACAGCGGTTCAACAACTTCATCCGAAAGAATGTGATGGTGGTAGAAAGTAGAAACATTGTCTTTGAGCTTGCACTGATTTCTCTTATCATTATCCCCTATATTAGATTTTAGATTATTAGATTAGTTTATTTTATTGGATTAAATTTAATTTTTTTTAAATTGTATTATTCTCTCCATCCTAAAATGAATGATTTTTTTTTTCAAAATTTAAGAATCATTTTAAAAAATTTAATTTTAATCTAGAAAAAATAATAAACATTCTTTTAATTCGTTTTCAAAATTTTAGATTTGTAAAAATATAATGAATTATGAAAAAAAATTAAATCAAAAAATTTAAAAGAACATTTATTTTGAGACAATAATGGTCATTCAATCTATATAATATATAAAAGCAGAAAAATTTAAAGACCATACAGCTCGCCACGTGGAATTCCAAGTCAGCTCTATGTTCACCAATTATTAGCCGCCATGTGTCACATTCAATGAAGAGTTTTATTTTAGATTTTGATTTAAAAACAAATTTTAGCTTTTAAATCCAAACAAAATATTTTTAAACATAATAAATTCAAACTACAGCGGTTCAACTACTTCATCCAAAAGAATGTAATGGTGGTAGAAAGTAGAAATATTGTCTTGGAGCATGCACTGATTTCTCTTATCATTATCCCCCATATTAGATTTTAGATTATTAGATTAGTTTATTTTATTGGATTAAATTTAATTTGTTTAAATTGTATTATTCTCTCCATCCTAAAATGAATGATTTTTTTCAAAATTTAAGAATCATTTTAAAAAATTTAATTTTAATTTAGAAAAAATAATAATCATTCTTTTAATTCATTTTCAAAATTTTAGATTTGTAAAAATATAATGAATTATGAAAAAAATTAAATCAAAAAATTTAAAAGAACATTTATTTTGAGACAATAATGGTCATTCAATCTATATAATATATAAAAGCAGAAATATTTAAAGATCATACAGCTCGCCACGTGGAATTCCAAGTCAGCTCTATGTTCACCAATTATTAGCCGCCATGTGTCACATTCAATGAATAGTTTTATTTTAGATTTTGATTTAAAAACAAATTTTAGCTTTTAAATCCAAACAAAATATTTTTAAACATAATAAATTCAAACTACAGCGGTTCAACTACTTCATCCAAAAGAATGTAATGGTTGTAGAAAGTAGAAATATTGTCTTGGTGCATGCACTGATTTCTCTTATCATTATCCCCCATATTAGATTTTAGATTATTAGATTAGTTTTTTTTATTGGATTAAATTTAATTTGTTTAAATTGTATTATTCTCTCCATCCTAAAATGAATGATTTTTTTCAAAATTTAAGAATCATTTTAAAAATTTTAATTTTAATCTAGAAAAAATAATAAACATTCTTTTAATTCATATTTAAAATTTTAGATTGGTAAAAATATAATGAATTATGAAAAAAAATCAAAAAATTTAAAAGAAAATTTATTTTGAGACAATAATGGTCATTCAATCTATATAATAAATAAAACCATAAACATTTTAAGATCATACAACTCGCCACGTGAAATTTCAAGTCAGCTCCTTGTTCACCAATTATTAGCCTCCATGTGACACATTCAATGAAGAGTTTTATTTTAGATTTTGATTTAAACACAAATTTTAGCTTTTAAATCCAAACAAAATATTTTTAAACGTAATACATTCAAACTACAGCGGTTCAACTACTTCATCCGAAAGAATGTAATGTTGGTAGAAAGTAGAAACACTGTCTTGGAGTATGCACTGATTTCTCTTATCATTATCCCCCATTTTAGATTTTAGATTATTAGATTAGTTTATTTTATTGGATTAAATTTAATTTGTATAAATTGTATTATTCTCTCCATCCTAAAATAAATGATATTTTTCAAAATTTAAGAATCATTTTAAAAAATTTAATTTTAATCTCGAAAAAATAATAAACATTCTTTTAATTCATTTTCAAAATTTTAGATTTGGAAAAATATAATGAATTATGAAAAAAAATTAAATCAAAAAATTTAAAAGAACATTTATTTTGAGACAATAATGGTCATTCAATCTATCTATATAATATATAAAAGCAGAAATATTTCAAGACCATACAGCTCGCCACGTGAAATTTCAACTCAGCTCTATGTTCACCAATTATTGGCAGCCATGTGTCACATTCAATGAAGAGTGTTATTTTAGATTTTGATTTAAACACAAATTTTAGCTTTTAAATCTAAATAAAATATTTTTAAACGTAATAAATTCAAACTACAACGGTTCATCTACTTCATTCGAAAGAATGTGATGGCAGTAGAAAGTAGAAACATTGTCTTGGAGCATGCACTGATTTCTCTTATCATTATTCCCCATATTAGATTTTAGATTATTAGATTAGTTTATTTTATTGGATTAAATTTAATTTGTTTAAATTGTATTGTTCTCTCCATCCTAAAATGAATGATTTTTTTTTCAAAATTTAATAATCATTTTAAAAAATATAATTTTAATCTAGAAAAAATAATAAGCATTCTTTTAATTCATTTTCAAAATTTTAGATTTGTAAAAATATAATGAATTATGAAAAAAATAAAATCAAAAAATTTAAAAGAACATTTATTTTGAGACAATAATGGTCATTCAATCTATATAATTTATAAAAGCAAACAGATTTCAAGACCATACAGCTCGCCACGTAGAATTTCAAATCAGCTCTATGTTCACCAATTAATAGCCGCCATGTGTTACAATCAATGAAGAGTTTTATTTTAGATTTTGATTTAAACACAAATTTTAGCTTTTAAATCCAAAAAAAATATTTTTAAACGTAATAAATTCAAACTACAGCGGTTCAACTACTTTATCCGAAAGAATGTAATTGTGGTAGAAAGTAGAAATATTGTCTTGGAGCATGCACTGATTTCTCTTATCATTATCCCCCATATTAGATTTTAGATTATTAGATTAGTTATTTTATTGGATTAAATTTAATTGGTTTAAATTGTATTATTCTCTCCATCCTAAAATGAATGATTTTTTTTTTTCAAAATTTAAGAATCGTTTTAAAAAACTTAATTTTAATCTAGAAAAAATAATAAACATTCTTTTAATTCATTTTCAAAATTTTAGATTTGTAAAAATATAATGAATTATGAAAAAAAAAATAAAAATTTAAAAGAACATTTATTTTGAGACAATAATGGTCATTCAATCTATATAATATATAAAATCAGAAATATTTCAAGATTATACAGCTCGCCACGTGGAATTCCAAGTCAGCTCTATGTTCACCAATTATTAGCCGCCATGTGTCACATTCAATGAAGAGTTTTATTTTAGATTTTGATTTAAACACAAATTTTAGCTTTTAAATCCAAACAAAATATTTTAAAATGTAATAAATTCAAACTACAGCGGTTCAACTACTTCATCCGAAAGAATGTAATGGTGATAGAAAGTAGAAACATTGTCTTGGAGCATGCACTGATTTCTCTTATCATTATCCCCACAAATAGATTTTAGATTATTAGATTAGTTTATTTTATTGGATTAAATTTAATTTGTTTAAATTGTATTATTCTTTCCATCCTAAAATGAATGTTTTTTTTTTCAAAATTTAAGAATCATTATTAAAAAAATTAATTTTAATCTAGAAAAAATAATAAACATTCTTTTAATTCATATTCAAAATTTTAGATTTGTAAAAATATAATGAATTATGAATTTTTTTTTAAAAGAACATTTATTTTGAGACAATAATGGTCATTCAATCTATCTATATAATATATAAACGCAAAAACATTTCAAGACCATACAGCTCGCCACGTGAAATTCTAAGTCAGCTCTATGTTCACCAATTGTTAGCCGCCATGTGTCACATTCAATGAAGTGTTTTATTTTAGAATTTGATTTAAACACAAATTTTAGCTTTTAAATCCAAATAAAATATTTTTAAACGTAATAAATTCAAACTACAGCGGTTCAACTACTTCATCCGAAAGAATGCAATGGTGGTAGAAAGTAGAAACATTGACTTGGAGCATGCACTGATTTCTCTTATCATTATTCCCCATATTAGATTTTAGATTATTAGATTAGTTTATTTTATTGGATTAAATTTAATTTGTTTAAATTGTATTATTCTCTCCATCCTAAAATGAATGATTTTTTTTCAAAATTTAAGAATCATTTTAAAAAATATAATTTTAATCTAGAAAAAATAATAAACATTCTTTTAATTCATTTTCAAAATTTTAGATTTGTAAATATATAATGAATTATGAAAAAAAATTAAATCAAAAAATTTAAAAGAACAGTTATTTTGAGACAATAATGGTCGTTCAACCTATCTATATAAAATATAAAAGCAGAAACATTTCAAGATCATACAGCTCGCCACGTGGAATTCCAAGTCAGCTCTATGTTTACCAATTATTAGACGCCATGTGTCACATTCAATGAAGAGTTTTATTTTAGTGTTTGATTTAAACACAAATTTTAGCTTTTAAATCCAAATAAAATATTTTTAAATGTAATAAATTCAAACTACAGTGGTTCAACTACTTTATCCGAAAGAATGTGATGGTGGTAGAAAGTAGAAACATTGTCTTGGAGCATGCACTGATTTCTCTTATCATTATCCCCATATTAGATTTTAGATTATTTTATTAGTTTAGTTTATTGGATTAAATTTAATTTGTTTAAATTGTATTATTCTCGCCATCTTAAAATGAATGATTTTTTTTTCAAAATTTAAGAATCATTTTAAAAAATATAATTTTAATCTAGAAAAAATAATAAACATTCTTTTAATTCATTTTCAAAATTTTAGATTTGTAAATATATAATGAATTATGAAAAAATTTAAAAGAACATTTATTTTGAGACAATAATGGTCATTCAATCTATCTATAAAATATAAAAGCAGAAACATTTCAAGACTATACAGCTCGCCACGTGGAATTTCAAGTCAGCTCTATGTTCACCAATTATTAGCAGCCATGTGTCACATTCAATGAAGAGTTTTATTTTAGAATTTGATTTAAACACAAATTTTAGCTTTTAAATCCAAATAAAATATTTTTAAACGTAATAAATTCAAACTACAGCGGTTCAACTACTTCATCCGAAAGAATGTAATGGTGGTAGAAAGTAGAAACATTGTCTTAGAGCATGCACTGATTTCTCTTATCATTATCCCGCATATTATATTTTAGATTATTAGATTAGTTTATTTTATTGGATTAAATTTAATTTGTTTAAAATGTATTATTCTCTCCATCCTAAAATGAATGATTTTTTTTCAAAATTTAAGAATCGTTTTAAAAAATTTAATTTTAATATAGAAAAAATAATAAACATTCTTTTAATTCATTTTCAAAATTTTAGATTTGTAAAAATATAATGAATTATGAAAAAAAAATTAAATCAAAAAACTTAAAAGAACATTTATTTTGAGACAATAATGGTCATTCAATCTATTTATATAATATATAAAAGCAGAAACATTTCAAGACCATACAGCTCGTCACGTGAAATTTCAAGTCAGCTCTATGTTCACCAATTATTGGAAGCCATGTATCACATTCAATGAAGAGTTTTATTTTAGATTTTGATTTAAATACAAATTTTAGCTTTTAAATCCAAATAAAATATTTTTAAACGTAATAAATTCAAACTACAACGGTTCAACTATTTCATCCGAAAGAATGTGATGGTGGTAGAAAGTAGAAATATTGTCTTGGAGCATGCACTGATTTATCTTATTATTATCCCCCATATAAGACTTTAGATTATTAGATTAGTTTATTTTATTGGATTAAATTTAATTTGTTTAAATTGTATTATACTCTCCATCCTAAAATGAATGATTTTTTTTCAAAATTTAAGAATCATTTTAAAAAATATAATTTTAATCTAGAAAAAATAATAAACATTCTTTTAATTCATTTTTAAAATTTTAGATTTGTAAAAATATAATGAATTATGAAAAAAATTATATCAAAAAATTTAAAAGAACATTTATTTTGAGACAATAATGGTCATTCAATCTATATATTATATAAAAGCAAACAGATTTCAAGACCATACAGCTCGCCACGTGAAATTCCAAGTCAGCTCTGCGTTCACCAATTATTAGCAGCCATGTGTCACATTCAATGAAGAATTTTATTTTAGATTTTGATTTAAACACAAATTTTAGCTTTTAAATCCAAACGAAATATTTTTAAATGTAATAAATTCAAACTACAGCGATTCAACTACTTCATCCGAAAGAATGTGATGGTGGTAGAAAGTAGAAACATTGTCTTGTATGCTATTTGATCCTGCCTTCTTGATTGTTTAATTCTTGAGTAATAAAATACTCAACCAAAAAGATACGAGTATTTATGATTTCCTAATTCCTATCAAGTGTACTAAGTGATACTTGGTGATGATAAAGAAACTGTTGTTAAGTCCGCGCCGAGCATGATCTCGCAAAGAAGACAAGCAACCAAAATCCAACAATGCTAACTTCATTATCCTAATTTTTCATTCTCCGCATTATGGCCATTGAAAGCTAAACCTCCACGGACAGATTTAAATCGATTCTATCATTCTCTTAGTATTATTTAATTTGATCATCTCAATTATAGTTTTTAAGAATATTTTTTGTTGTGATTTAAATCGATTTTTCATTTTAAAACTTTACTCTAGGATGAACGTAAAAAAGGACGAAATAGAAACCTTACTTACTTTGGGACAAAATGTGTATAATATTTTTATTACTAGGAATATTAAGAATCTTTTGTTGAATATTTTCAGGTTGAGTCATAGAGATATAATTTTACCATGTTGTTTTTATAATATTTAATTATTAGATTCATTATGCCCGTCGAGTATCGACGGGTTACTGACTAGTAATGAGAAAACCAAATTAAAATATGTAAAAATACAATAAGCTCATGAAACACTTGTTGGTAATGACTATTCTGAGATTGAGTTGGTGACTTACTGTTAATCAAACATAAATTGATAAATAAAGGAATACAAGTTGATCAATAGTATTATTTAGAGCTGTCAATACGAGCTGGCAGGGCGGGCCTAACCCGCCAAAACCCGCCACTAAACGGGGTGAGCCCATAATGATAGTCTCATTTGACTATTCAAACATTTTAGCAACCTATTTTCATTTCCATTACTAACCTTAATGAGGTTTAATTATTACTCTATTACTCCCTCTTCTTCCTTGGTTGTCTCTCATCCTCTCTTTTCTCCCTATTCTTCCTTGGTTGGCAATTTTGAAAATACAATGATTTTAACCTAATAATTTTGGAAATGAGACTAGTTAACATTTCGCGATTAGACGGAGGGAGAAAAACAAAGAAAACATGTCTGCATTGCATTCTTCCATAACGAGTTTAATAAACTGAATGAAAAACAAAGAAAACATGTCTGCATTGGAAATGAGACTAGTTAACATCATCTTAATGGGACGGAGGGAGTATAACCTTGGCAATCTCGAGAAGTACAATATTCAAAGTTTCCAACCAGTATGTGCTAGTTAACATTTCTACTTAAGATGATGCCAAACGAGAACAGACTGTCGTAAGAATGTAAAAGGACAAGGGAGAAAAACAAAGAAAACATGTCTGCATTGCATTCTTCCATAACGAGTTTAATAAACTGAATGAAATGCTAAAAGGTGACACCTTTGGAATTTATTAGGCTCTACAGAGAAAGGTTTTGCATTCCTAAAGTTCAACTCTCCTTCAATTAGGAATTTAAGAGTGTCCGATTGCCACTTGTTAAGAAGACCCTAGTATGAAAAGTATGTTGATTCTCGAATAGAAAATGGCAAGGAAAGAGTACCACTAATATAAAATGTATTAGTATTACTAAACAACTTTAAGTACAAGAGCTAACACAAGAGTACAACTATTAAGGCACACACTCACACCAAAGTAGTGTATACTAGACCACACCCTATCAATACTCTTAGACTCTCCTTATAACTTATTTGCTCTCAGTGTGCTGATACCAATCCAAGAGACCAAAAGTCCTATTTATACTTGCTCTAGGTCGGTGATGATTAATTCACGATGTATCTCGATCCTTCCATCCATGGCGGTGCAATTTATGTCCGGTGAAGAAGACTTGATTCTTCTAGAGATTTCTTCCAGGTTGGTGAAGAATTTCTTCTTCTTGTGCTTTCTAGGTCATACCTCAACATCCATAAATCTCCTTGATGTGTTCTTGTGTTCATTCAAGAAGGTTTCAGATTTTCTTCTTTAGTTAAACACCTAGGGCTTTCAAGAGAACCCTAGAAATTTCTGGAGAGAGGAAGAATCAGTGTTGCTCTTTTAACACTCCCCCTCAACGCTGACTCTTCTCGATCTTGTAGTCATACCTAGTTTTTCTTTGAACCCCTCGAACTTCTTTGCACTAAGACTCTTAGTGAACACATCTGCAATTTGGTCCTCTGTTTTAATCGGGCACATTTGTATCTTCCCTTGTAGCACTTTCTCCCTTATGAAATGGTGGTGTACTTCCACATGTTTTGTCCGAGCATGAAATACTGGATTTTTGGCTAGACGAATAGCTGATTGGTTATCACAGTGTAGCTCAACTTCATAGTCGTTTGGTTGATGTAGATCCTCCAGTAACTTCATCAACCATGTACTTTCTTGAGCTGCCATTGCCGCTGATCTGTACTCCGCTTCTGTGGTTGATAATGATACTGTTGATTGTCTTTTGCTACACCACGTGACTGCTCCTGAGCCTAGACCGAACACATACCCGGTTGTTGAGCGTCGAGTATCATGATCTCCGGCATAGTCCGCATCACAATAGCCTATCACTTTGCAAGCTCCACCTGTCTTATATAGAAGTCCATAGTCAATAGTGCCTTTAACGTACCTCAGAATTCTTCTAACAACTTCCAAGTGAGGTTTCTTTGGCTTTTGCATAAATCGGCTAACAACTCCCACTGCGAATGAGATATCTGGTCTCGTCAAGGTTAGGTAGATTAGACTACCTACTAACTGCCGATACATTGTTCCATCATCAAGATCTTTCCCTTCTTCGGCACATAACTTTGCATTCACTTCCATTGGGGTGGATATTGGTTTACACTCAAGCATCCCATATCTACGGAGGAGATCTTTTGCATACTTTTGTTGGCATAGGAACAGGCCTCCTTCATCACGACCAACTTCAAGTCCGAGAAAGTGCTTTAGCTCTCCAAGCTCTTTCATTTGAAATCGGACAGACAAGTTCTCCCTTGTCCTTTGAATTTCGTCCATATCATCCCCCATGATGATTAAATCGTCCACATAAACCAGCACAATAGCTAGTTTTCCTTGTTCGTACTTGACAAATAAGCTTGAATCTGACGGTGCCAACACATATCCACTTTGAACTAGAAACTCTGCAATCTTTCCGTGCCAAGCTCTGGGTGCCTGTTTTAGTCCGTATAATGCTTTTCTTAGTTTGCACACATACTCCGGACGATCCTTCCTTTCATATCCTTGTGGTTGGTCCATGTAGATGTCTCGATCTACTTCTCCATGTAAGTAAGAAGGCATTCTTGACA
>JAFEMH010003176.1:0-17500 GCA_022495995.1 Adenophora triphylla var. japonica | reverse complement strand
TAGTAGTGACGATAGATTCAAGTAGAAATTACGTTTATTTTGGACCTTCTTGATTGGGTGAGCTGAGCCACCAATTACGTGAATATATGGATATTTGTTGGAACAAAATAAAGTTCGAATTTTTATAAGTGATAATGTTCTATATAATTAATTTCCTGTTAATTATTTTTTCCATGATTGACATGTTGTTCCTTTCCATTTTTATCAACACACTTGTTTTAGCCTTTTTGGCAACTTATTTTAGCAACATGCATGACTAAACTACTCCATTTGTTACAAAAAAGTGACCACTCTCCTTTTGGGGAAAGAAAGGATGAATTATGTCCACAAGTCATACTTTGGAACAACCTCCAATTCAATTGTATCAACAAGCTTTGATTTGCATCAATCTATGACGACGGTTAACAACATAATTTGTTATCTATTTAGGTTACATTAGCTATTGAAATAAAATTTATAACAATTTACAAATATTGTGTAGCTAGTGATATACAAATACTAAAAATATACGAAATTACTTGGACTTGTTTCATACTTGAATATTGTGTTGTCATTGTGTATGATCAATGGCGGTGGTGCTACGTTATTAGGACAAACAACACTAACCTCCTCCATTGCTATTTAATATTTAGACTTTGATAATATTTGCTCCGTCCCATTTCTTAAAGACTCTTAATGATCTCACCATATTGCATCTTGAATCGAAGTGTGAATTAGACTCTTAATGATCTCACCAAAAATAACAATCACACGGAACTAATTAAGCTCATCAAATTAACTTACTTCCGTTGTAGTGGTGGACTCCAACCTTGGCAAGCATAGCATAGTACTTGTGAGCACCCCAACCCGGGACCTAACACGTGTCCCGAGCTAAGGGAGCTCAAACTAAGAAAATCCATTTAAATTTTTAAACATTTGTTTGCCTTTAAAAGAAAACCACCTTTCAAACTTCCAAATAGAAATCAATTGATAATATCTCTACTTAGAGGAAATCCAACCACAACTTTACTAAACCGTAATATGATCAATTACAATGGAAACCTTAATTAACATTTGTTTAGCAAAAGGGTTTTTCATACAAATTATAAAAGAGGAATACTTAACCAATACTCCTAATAATCCACTCCTATACTTAACTTGTCAAGCCCCAAAAGCAAAAGTCCACAATGAAATCCCCGGCCTCACGGGTTCGGGTCACCTGTCTCGGAATCTAAAACAGTAAAGGGAGAGGGGTGAGAATAAATCTCAATGAGCTATTATGATATGCGACAAGATGCCAAACAAAGTGCAACACATAGCATGGTAGCACATAACACATTATAAAAGCGGTAAACACCTTACGTTACCTCATTTTACCTTTTTCCCGTCTGAACAATAAGTCGTACAACGTGGGAGTAAAACTCCACTCTTTGGTGAATTGCCTCCAGCACATTCACCTCTTATAGGTCTCATGCCCCAGAGATCCATATAAGTAAGGATACCTATATTAGAGTATCCAACAATAATCTCGTCCCTCCTTACAACGATCGCAACAGGTCTGTAAAGCTTTTTGGGTCAATACAGTCGTTAGCACAGCCCCACTCCGTGGCCACAGAGTGGGGAAGGGTCACCGATATGACGAACCTTCAATCACTTATTGAACAAATCAATAATTGATTGAAATCCATCATACCCACCCGAACATAAACACGCTCAAGCACATAATAGATACTTGAGATAATTCACAAAACGGGATAACATCATAATAACATGGTAATGTATACTCATGCTAAACAGAACCCTAGTACAACAATTCATGTAATACACAATGCATAATATCATTAATGCATATGAACTCAATTAAGGTAACAATATAACCACATAATCCACACCGGGATACAACACAACAACTTGCCAAATAATCCATAATTGGGATACAATATAACAATAGGCCAAATAGTCCACCCTTGGAACGTCAAAGTATTCACATAATCAATAATTCCACAATTGGGATAACCATGCTACAATGATACATATACCAGTAACAAATAGTGTAACCTATAGTTCTTAACATTATTCAAGCTAACTACCAAGGGTATGGGAGCTAGTAAAGTCACCAATTACCATAAACCAATCCTACGAAGTCGTTACTCATCCTTGAATAATCTTAATGAAAGTGCAAGACCTACTTCCCAAGTCTGGACTACTTCCCGAAGAACATTTAACTACACCTACAATTCCATTTTGACCAAATAAAAGGTCATGGCCAAGCCAAGGTATCCTACTCTAACCTAGGTTAAAGGGGATCAATTCGTATCCGGGTTGATTAGGTTCTACTAATTTATATCGGAAGGGAGTCACAATTTATAAGTGGCCAAATAAACTTGCTAAACAATTCTAGTTCAGATTTCAAAGTTGGTTCAGGGTCATGGGCGACCGCCCATACCACTTGGGCGACCGCCCAAGTGGGTTTTCAAGGAGAAGGTAACTTGCTGCCAAGGTGGGCGACCGCCCAAACCTCTTGGGCGATCGCCCAAGAGGATTTCCAAGGAAATGAGACTCCTGGCATGATGGGCGGCCGCCCAAGCCCCCATGGGCGACCGCCCAAGGCGATTTCCAGCACAAATAATTTCTCACTCTTTCTTCTTAGCTACAATTCCTTTGCTTTTCATCTAACCCAAATTCCAAGAACACCAAGAGGAAACCCTAGCTTTACTAAGTTCAACAAAATCATGAAAACCCAAAATGATGTAAATCTAGATTATTTAACCCTAAACATTCCACCCATTTCAATTCCTCTAAATCATCTTTCATGAACATTAATCTCAACTCACTTCCTTTACCAATTTCGAGCTTAAACCTTTTTAATCCCAAATCAACCTATGTTCTTACACTCTTGATCAACAATGACATCCTTTCACAAGATAATTCAATTCCTCAACTTCCAAGAAGATTTCTAAGGCATTAAACAATCATTTAAATAACAATAACAACATCAAATCATTGATGAGCATACAAAGAAAGGAGGTCATAATAACTCACTTTAGATTTTTTTAGAATAAAATGTGGATCTTCTTAGCTTGCCTTGATCCTCTAGATGATCCAACTTCAATGATACTCCTAGACTTGAATTTGGTGGAGGATTTGCTTGGCTTCAAGAAGAAGAGGTGAGGGCTTCCATGGAGCTCTCAAGGTTTTCTCTAGGAGGAAGAAGCATGAATGAAGGAGAAGGAAGGAGTGTGAGGAGGATAATGGAGAGGAGGGGGGGGGGCCGGCCAAGGAGGGAGTATGGGGGAGGGGAACACTTGGAGCTTAGAGAGGGTAGGACTCAAATGGCCCCTCATGGCAAAATATCTAGAGGCTTTCATCAATAATTAAGTCCTTCCCCCAAATTATTAATTCTACCCATTTAAACCTCCTCTCACAATTTATCTATTTCTATTTTTATTATTTCCCCAAAGTTCTTTATTTAAGATTCAATAATTTCTTAAAAGATTCTAAATTTACTTCTCACCCAAATTATCTTAAATTAAGAATTAAAGACATAATTGAACTCATAAAGTTAGCATAAGTATTAAAAGCATATAATATAATATTTAAAACTAGTGCCTAGGGTTGGGGTCGTTACACTCACTCCCCCTTAAAGAAAAATTCGTCCCGAATTTGACTGTCACTTACCCTAAGGTTCAATAGCAAAGGTTACCTTTCACACATTCTAACTTAACAATTTCAATTAGACTTCTCAAAGGCATGATTCTACTATACATTTTCATAATCCGAATACTCTAGGGCTTCACTTCCCAATTAGTCTCTTCCATACTATGATTCTTTCCAAGATTTCTAATTTCATTAATAATGTGATATTACAACTTAATATTCCGAGAATACCATACCATCATCACTAACCCGAATTTTCACGACTTCAAAGAAAGTATATTTAAATAAAAAGTATTACATCTTATGTTACCCAATACATTACGCTATTACATTTAAAACTTCCAACGCTCTATAAGCTGCCCCAAGTCGGTCTATAAGTCAAATCACCAACATTTTCTAAACTTCAAATGGATTAACAAACTTTGGCGCGAAATTACCTTAGGCCTAGCGTCACTAATTTCACCCCAACAAATTAGAGATCGGAATATTTTCCTGAACCACGCCTCATACGGTTTTATCTCAATGCTTAGAATAATAACTGTTATTATACGCAACTCGCTAAGGTTAATTAAACTTCATAAGTGGAAGGAAAATCCGTCACACAACATAACCTATTCCTCAAGAATTTGGGTAGTCTTCAATTCTCTTCCTTTCTACTAACCTAATTCTCCAACTCTAGGATCGGTAACAACTCTCAAAGGAAGCTTCAAAAAGATAAGGTACCTGCTTAAATACGCAACACAAGTGTAGCTACTCCCGAGTAGAAGATAAGAAAATCTCACTTATCTAAGTCAAACTCCTCAAAGCCTACGTTATCACTTTCCCATTCCGTATCATATCATAATCTAATCTTCCTTTTATGCACCTTAAAATTTCACACAGCCCTCACATCCGTTAAGTAAGGTAAGGATCGAATCGATAGCCAATCTAATTTCCATCTCTGTCAATATAATTCATACTTATTACATCCTACACCATTTATACATCCTTTAAATTTAATTAAAGCAACGATCTTTCATTTCTTAAGAATTCCTTAAATCTCTTCGATAGCATTTGCCAACTCAAAGATCACGGACTCAACCCTCACAAGATCCATGGTAACATCCGGGTTTAAGACTATAGAACCCAAAAATTTGAAATCCTCTCGGCCAACTCATACTAGCCGAACTTTGCATACAGGGACTCCTCACAAGGACATCATTAACCCAACTCTCAAATGATTTTCACAATCTTCCCGAAACTTAAATTAACAAAGAGATCATCAATTCTCACTACCCTAAAGCCATCAAAATAAGGATTACAATTCTGCTTATCATACTCAGAACCAACACATGAAATATACCGGCGGGAGCACATTTACCATTTACTCACAATTAGCACATACAATTTTTGAAAAGACTTCTTATGCAAGTCTATCATATACTAATTACCCTTCACATCTTAATTCAAATGTTTCACCTTAAATATTCACATATAACAAGAATTTCACATTAAGGTTTACCTATAACAAATACCAATATAAGCAATCTAGGCATGGAAAAAGGAGACTCACTTATTATGATAGTCTACCATTATACCACAACTACTTAACCCTCCAGGTCAAGTATATCTAAAAATCATTAATTAATAGTTATACCAATTCAACTGGCAATACATGCTCAGCCATAACCACTTCAACATCGTGGTAAACCCAAGAAGGTTCGAGGTATTCTCTCATAAGAGCAGAATCCTCTAACAATAAAACAACATCTCAAACAATATATGTCACATATAAGCAAAATGTGATGCCAAACATAAATGATATGCAACAGGATCTATGAAATATGACTCCTAACTTTTGAGACAGGGAATATACCTCTAGTGACCTCTGAGGGATCTATCTCTCCTGAACCCGAAACACATACCCGACCATAGACCTTCTCTTTCGGTTCCCCTTTGTTATCTCTCTTGGTACTACCTCTTTGTCGTCCACCCGGTGGCCGCCGCTTGAAGCTCGTCCCCTCGTCATCCTTGGGCAATTCCTCTTAAAGTGTCCCGATGCTCCACAATTTAAACACTTGCCTTGCTTACTCCAACACCGATCTTCGGTATGTCCAACCCTCTTGCAAAAGTTACAAATCATCCCATACTGCTTGGGTATTGGCCTAGACGAAGAAGCTACCACAAGTTCCTCTCTCATACTTCCTGAAGTTAAAGCACTTGGCTGTCCTCTAATGACTCTGGATCCTTGTCCTAAATACTTTGGCTTGTTTCTAATCCCACTTCCGGACCTTCCACTATTTTCCTCAATGTCCTTCTCGACCTTATATGCTCTATCTATGACTGTCTGATAATCGGCGAAACCATCAATCCATAATTCCTTCCTATACTCACTCCTCAAACCTGTTACAAACTTCTGAACCCTTTTTACTTCATGGGATATCAAATGAGGGCAACACCTAGCTAATTCCTCAAACCGGACTGAATACTGATCTATCGTCATGTTCCCTTGTTTTAGTCCTAAGAATTCAATCTCCTTCTTATCCCTTGTAACCATAGAAATGAAATAGTCCTCGAACTGTTGAGTGAAATTATCCCAAGTCTGGGGCGTATGATCCCGCTCCCAACTTCCCTTCAAATTACGCCACCACTTGATCGCTAAACCTTCAAGTTTGAACACGGCATACCTAACTTTCTCTTCGTTGCGACTTTCCATAACCTCAAAGATTTTGTTCATTCTTTCTAACCATTTTTCTGCCTTTAGCGGACCCGGATATCCATTAAAACTCGGCGGATTCATCTTCACAAACCTTTCCCATCCATCGCTTCGACATCCCCCAGGTTGATTCGGAACCGATCCTCTAGTCTCCATATCCTGTACAAACATCCTGAATAATTTCATCATCTCTTCATCCTGAATTCCACCTATACCCATATCTCCTTCATTTTCTAGAACCTCCCGCTGATCATCCTTGCTTCCGACCATTAGAACGAACTCCTGCATTAAACACTCGGCGTCAATTTCCACACATTCCCCCTTAGTTTAGACATCTACCCTTGACCTCTAAACTAAGCTCTGATACCAACTGTGAGCACCCCAACCCGGGACCTAACACGTGTCCCGAGCTAAGGGAGCTCAAACTAAGAAAATCCATTTAAATTTTTAAACATTTGTTTGCCTTTAAAAGAAAACCACCTTTCAAACTTCCAAATAGAAATCAATTGATAATATCTCTACTTAGAGGAAATCCAACCACAACTTTACTAAACCGTAATATGATCAATTACAATGGAAACCTTAATTAACATTTGTTTAGCAAAAGGGTTTTTCATACAAATTATAAAAGAGGAATACTTAACCAATACTCCTAATAACCCACTCCTATACTTAACTTGTCAAGCCCCAAAAGCAAAAGTCCACAATGAAATCCCCGGCCTCACGGGTTCGGGTCACCTGTCTCGGAATCTAAAACAGTAAAGGGAGAGGGGTGAGAATAAATCTCAATGAGCTATTATGATATGCAGCAAGATGCCAAACAAAGTGCAACACATAGCATGGTAGCACATAACACATTATAAAAGCGGTAAACACCTTACGTTACCTCATTTTACCTTTTTCCCGTCTGAACAATAAGTCGTACAACGTGGGAGTAAAACTCCACTCTTTGGTGAATTGCCTCCAGCACATTCACCTCTTATAGGTCTCATGCCCCAGAGATCCATATAAGTAAGGATACCTATATTAGAGTATCCAACAATAATCTCGTCCCTCCTTACAACGATCGCAACAGTGCAGTAAAGCTTTTGGGTCAATACAGTCGTTAGCACAGCCCCACTCCGTGGCCACAGAGTGGGGAAGGGTCACCGATATGACGAACCTTCAATCACTTATTGAACAAATCAATAATTGATTGAAATCCATCATACCCACCCGAACATAAACACGCTCAAGCACATAATAGATACTTGAGATAATCCACAAAACGGGATAACAACATAATAACATGGTAATGTATACTCATGCTAAACAGAACCCTAGTACAACAATTCATGTAATACACAATGCATAATATCATTAATGCATATGAACTCAATTAAGGTAACAATATAACCACATAATCCACACCGGGATACAACACAACAACTTGCCAAATAATCCATAATTGGGATACAATATAACAATAGGCCAAATAGTCCACCCTTGGAACGTCAAAGTATTCACATAATCAATAATTCCACAATTGGGATAACCATGCTACAATGATACATATACCAGTAACAAATAGTGTAACCTATAGTTCTTAACATTATTCAAGCTAACTACCAAGGGTATGGGAGCTAGTAAAGTCACCAATTACCATAAACCAATCCTACGAAGTCGTTACTCATCCTTGAATAATCTTAATGAAAGTGCAAGACCTACTTCCCAAGTCTGGACTACTTCCCGAAGAACATTTAACTACACCTACAATTCCATTTTGACCAAATAAAAGGTCATGGCCAAGCCAAGGTATCCTACTCTAACCTAGGTTAAAGGGGATCAATTCGTATCCGGGTTGATTAGGTTCTACTAATTTATATCGGAAGGGAGTCACAATTTATAAGTGGCCAAATAAACTTGCTAAACAATTCTAGTTCGAGATTTCAAAGTTGGTTCGGGGTCATGGGCGACCGCCCATACCACTTGGGCGACCGCCCAAGTGGGTTTTCAAGGAGAAGGTAACTGTTGCCAAGGTGGGCGACCGCCCAAACCTCTTGGGCGACCGCCCAAGAGGATTTCCAAGGCAATGAGACTCCTGGCATGATGGGCGGCCGCCCAAGCCCCCATGGGCGACCGCCCAAGGCGATTTCCAGCACAAATAATTTCTCACTCTTTCTTCTTAGCTACAATTCCTTTGCTTTTCATCTAACCCAAATTCCAAGAACACCAAGAGGAAACCCTAGCTTTACTAAGTTCAACAAAATCATGAAAACCCAAAATGATGTAAATCTAGATTATTTAACCCTAAACATTCCACCCATTTCAATTCCTCTAAATCATCTTTCATGAACATTAATCTCAACTCACTTCCTTTACCAATTTCGAGCTTAAACCTTTTTAATCCCAAATCAACCTATGTTCTTACACTCTTGATCAACAATGACATCCTTTCACAAGATAATTCAATTCCTCAACTTCCAAGAAGATTTCTAAGGCATTAAACAATCATTTAAATAACAATAACAACATCAAATCATTGATGAGCATACAAAGAAAGGAGGTCATAATAACTCACTTTAGATTTTTTTAGAATAAAATGTGGATCTTCTTAGCTTGCCTTGATCCTCTAGATGATCCAACTTCAATGATACTCCTAGACTTGAATTTGGTGGAGGATTTGCTTGGCTTCAAGAAGAAGAGGTGAGGGCTTCCATGGAGCTCTCAAGGTTTTCTCTAGGAGGAAGAAGCATGAATGAAGGAGAAGGAAGGAGTGTGAGGAGGATAATGGAGAGGAGGGGGGGGGGCGGCCAAGGAGGGAGTATGGGGGAGGGGAACACTTGGAGCTTAGAGAGGGTAGGACTCAAATGGCCCCTCATGGCAAAATATCTAGAGGCTTTCATCAATAATTAAGTCCTTCCCCCAAATTATTAATTCTACCCATTTAAACCTCCTCTCACAATTTATCTATTTCTATTTTTATTATTTCCCCAAAGTTCTTTATTTAAGATTCAATAATTTCTTAAAAGATTCTAAATTTACTTCTCACCCAAATTATCTTAAATTAAGAATTAAAGACATAATTGAACTCATAAAGTTAGCATAAGTATTAAAAGCATATAATATAATATTTAAAACTAGTGCCTAGGGTTGGGGTCGTTACAGTACTCAATGGAGTATGATTTCTGTTCGTAGGTAACACTAATGGGAGGAATTAGACAAGGTGTAAACTTAGTATTATTTGCTTCAGTTACAAACAAATAAGTGAGAAAATTGTGGATGAAATAGTTTAGGAACATCTAGTTCTAGATCTCATTTTGGGGCGATTGACGGCATCGCGGACGGTGATTATGTCGCCTACGTTTGAGCGCCTGATATCAATCACGGCACCCTAGATGCACCTTATATGAAACAAATTAGGATACGGTTTACGTATCCTAGTTTGTTACATATTTAGTAATATTAACGAATAGAAGAAAACATATGTTAGTAATATTAACGAATAGAAGAAAACATATGCCACTATAAAGAAAACGATAAATAACCGTACTCATAATCAAATATGTAACATGTTATATTTAGTAAACATAACATGTTACATATTTAGTAAACATAACATGTTACATATGCAACAATTAGATAAGTTACTAAATATCTAATTTTCAAGTCTTTTAATCCAACTCCACTACTATCATGTACAACCACTACCATGGGGTTATGCTGGAGTGGAAAATCTCAAGTTTTTTGCACAAGCATTAGGTCCAAAGATTGAAACTTTGAAAGTAGATTTAGCAATTAATCAGAAAATAAGAAAATCCCCAACTTCGGTTTGTAGAAGATACAAAAACTGGAGTTGGGGATTTTCTTGTTTTCTGATTAATTATAATAGTAAATCTACTTTCAAAGTTTCAATCTTTGGGCCAAATGCTTGTGCAAAAGACTTGATATTTTCCACTCCAGCTCATTATAAATGTAAACCCTCTCTCTCTCTACCCCTCTCTATTTTGTTAATTTTGTGGTGGTGGTGGTAGTGGTGGTATACGTAGTAGTATTAGTAATAGTGGTGGTAGTAGTGGTGGTAGTAGCGGTAGTAGTGGTAATAGTGGTGGTGGTAGTACGTAGTGGTGGTGGTAGTAGTAGTGATGGTGGTAGTGGGATTCTTTAGATGCACCTTAGGGTATTGTGGTTGGTGGTTAAAATCTTAAAATATAAATAAGATGAGAACCTTTCTCACCCACAGCTATCAAAATCCGTCCATCTTTGATCAAGAAAGATAGAGCCTCTTCTCTCTAAGGATCTCAAACATCACAGCCATGTTTGTGACATTGCCTGTTTTACTCTTCATTGATGTTATACGGTCACAAGTAAAAACAAGGTAACAGTATAACACCAGTGAAGAGAAAACAGAACTTTCCTCCAATTTTTTCAATCTTCACATTCCATTTACTCAGGCTCATGCTCATGAGGAAGATTCTGCAATCAGGATCTTCCTTAAATAAATGGAAGGTGGAGATTGAAAAAATTGGAGGACTTGTTTGCTCTGTCTTATCCTTTGCTCAAACAGTCGAGAACTTGTTTGCTCTGTCTTTCTTGGTCTAAGATGAGATAGGGTTGTGATAGTTGTGGATGAGAACGACTCTCATTTTGTTTATAAATGTTAATTTAATTCATCATTGTAAAATTATATATTTTACAACAAAGAATTAAATATTAATATTTAAAATTATTCACAATAGTAATAATTTAGGTCTATCTAATTTTCAAGTCTTTTAAAGTCAAAGGGGGAGGAAGGGGGTGAATGTCTCAATAATGTAACATATTCAGCGCATACTACCTTAGTGGTTCTAGATCCCATTTTGGGGCGATTGACGGCATCGCGGACGGTGATGTATATCGCCTACGTTTGAGCGCCTGATATCAATCCTGGCACCCTAGATGCACCTTAGGGTATTGTGGTTGGTGGTTAACATCTTAAAATATAAATAAGATGAGAGCCTTTCTCAATAATGTAACATATTCAACTGCATACTACCTTAGTGGTTCTAGATCCCATTTTGGGGCGATTGACGGCATCGCTGACGGTGATGTATATCGCCTACGTTTGAGCGCACGAAATCAATCCACAGCACCACTAGGTGCACCTTAGGGTATTGTGGTTGGTGGTTAACATCTTAAAATATAAATAAGATGAGAGCCTTTCTCACCCACAGCTATCAAAATCCGTCCATCTTTGATCAAGAAAGATAGAGCAAATAAGTTCTCATTTGTTTGAGAGCGAAAAGATTTTACGTTTTAATAAGAGTTTTTCCAGTTTCACTGTTCTTTTCTCTCTAAGGATCTCAAACATCACAGCCATGTTCTTGTCAGTGCCTGTTTTACTCCAATTTTTTCAACCTCCACCTTCCATTTATTTAAGGAAGATCCTGATTGCAGAATCTTCCTCATGAGCTTGAAAGCTGGCGGTGTTGCCCTCAATCTCACGGTGCGAAGCCACCGTGAGATTGAGGGAAACACCGGCAGCTTTCAAGCTCATGAAGAAGATTCTGCAATCAGGATCTTGGGTAAATGGAAGGTGGAGATTGAAAAAATTGGAGGAAAATGAGCACTATCAAGAACATGGCTGATGTTTGAATCACTTAGAGAGGAGGACGATGGCTGGAAAAACTATATTAAGCAGAAAATCATTTGCTCAAACGATCAGAACTTGTTTGCTCGTCTTTCTTTGGTCTAAGCTGAGATAGGGTTTTGATAGTTGTGGATGATAACGACTCTCATCTTGTTTATAAATGTTAATTTAATTCATCATTGTAAAATTATATATTTTACAACAAAGAATTAAATATTAATATTTAAAATTATTCACAATAGTAATAATTTAGGTCTATGCAAAAGCCGAAATTTCTTTATTTTCGATTATAAAGCAAGTAGACAAAGTGATATTTGCATTTCATATAATCATGCATTTCGGGATGGGATAGGTTTATCAAACATGCACTTAAAGGACAGAGTAGGTGGTTAGGTAGGGACACCATTATCCTTTAGTTTAGTTTGAACTAGAGCTCAAGATTTGTTGATACTAAGAAGCCAACCCCAATTCTAAACCTAATTTTAAATATTAATAATTTACAATTATTCACAATATTAATAGGTAAAAAATCCCAGCAACCCCAATTTAAGGCAGCATGGAGCATTACAATGGAGAAATTGTTTCCCGAGAGTATCAATTTCAACAAGACGTTCTTGAACTCTCGCGCTTTCACCAAAAACAACAGGAAACTTATTGACGGGAGGTATAGCATGCCATGCATCGGTCTCTAAAAGATTGGAAGATTGATTGGGATGCGCTCAGGGTGCTTCGTGCTTTTGGGATTCGGAGCGACATGTGTTCACCCTATCGTACAACGATACGATGCCAACGATGGAGGATTTTCGAGCAGCGGCGGGTGTGGTGAGTCGAGGGCTGTGGCATTTCCTCGAGATAGACGATCGATTACGGAGCAACTATCTCGAATTCTTGGGATTATCGGCAGGCGGGTATCGGGCATTGTCGTTGACGATAGATTCATAGACTTGACTCATATAGCGATTGAGTCGGACCGGCCGGTTGTTTGATCTATCCACTTCCTTAGATATATTCATGTTGCTCATTACATGCTGCGCACTACTTGCGCCTACATCGGAGTGTGTCCGGCTACGGCTGTTAGAGATCATCGAGCGGTGAGAGGTGATCGAGTTGACATCCGCCATATTCAATGCGGACGAGGAGCGATGGACATCATTCCACTTTGTTGCTAGCGGAGACATACCACGGCATTGATAGATTAGCCGGAGGATCCGAGTAAATGGGTTCGAGCGGCCCCAGTTACTATCATTGTGGGTGTATGAGAGATTGCGCTTGATCTCGCCCCTTTGCCGGAGGGCGGACGGCATTACCTTGGGTGGTGGACGGCGCGGGATATTGAGGATGCCGCTGCGAGAGTTGGCATAGGAGGTTGGCCTTGGCCCGATATGAGACCGCAAACTGTACTATTGGATTCCGGCGTAGGGGATTGCGAGACTATGAGAGATATTCGGGACGGGTCGGTGATTGTCCGACTTAGGGACTACATGTATCATCCTTTTGCATTCCATCTCTAGTGAGCGAGCAGTACGGATACCGCGACGGACCATTCGGACTTTGAGAGAAGCGATTGACGACTAATACCATGCCGATGATTATGGTGAGCCTCGAGACTACACATTTCTTTGGCGAGCATTTCTAGAGGGCTTTCTTCCGATACGACCACTACTCCGTCATACTAGAGGTGGCACATTTCGACCACCGAGTATCGATATGGTACGAGGTGCGGCAAGGTCTGTACGGTGATGATAGAGGCTCGACGCCAAGAGTATTTTGGGGCGAGACTATTCTTCAGTAGGACATTAAGAGACATAGAGGCCAAGAGCAGCCACGATGAAATCACGGCGACATTGCAGCAGATTATGAGAGACGGGAGCTTCGGAGAGATGCTTTGAGAAATGATCCCGAAGTGATAGCTCGCAGGGAGGCCTTGAGGCGAGAAAGAAGCGTGCGAGAGCTACCGGGTGATTGATCCACCGTCTCACACGATACACGAGCCGGGACGAGTCGGGCCCGGCTTTTTCAACATACCTAGACCAAAGACCTCCAGGGGACCGAGGCGGAGGAAGAGTAGAGATTCGAGTTCGGGAGCGGGAACGAGTTCCTAGACACTTTAAGAAGACACATTAATATATTGTTAAATATGAGTTAGAAGCTTTATATTTATTTTAAGAAGATATGTTGCTTTTAAGTTTGTAATTCAAATTTAGGGAATGATAATACGTTAATTACTTCTAAGCTTGTTAATATATTATGAAATCCAATAATTATTAACATCCCAATTTTGTTTCATCAGTCGATTAAATTGAGTGTACGTATAATATATGGATTGCAATGCGGGAGTGATGTACATTAACGATGATCGTAGTTGGATGTACAAGCGGAAGTTGCCGAATCATAGCGGTATCAATCCTGAGTTTTATAGAGGGTTGAAGGGGTTTATTGAATTTGCTCAATCAAATAAAACCAGTCACATGGATAAAGATGGTAAGATTAGGTGTCCATGCGCCATATGTTGTAATGTCAAGTATCTAAGCTTGATCGAGACTCAGAAACATCTTTTGCGTAACGGGTTTGAAGTTGGGTACAAACGGTGGACCCGTCATGGTGAGCTGAGGTTGCGCACAAATGTTGCGAATAATCCCCCCGGGAATATTCATGTACCTCCCGAACCCGAACCTATTATTCAGGACAATGAAGAACCACCTTTGAATATGGAAGATATGGTTAGGGATGCAGCCGGTCCTTCCTTCGATTGGTCAGAGAACCAACAGCAAGAACCAACCCCTGCAGCCAAGAAATTTATTGATGCTATGGACTCTGCAAAGAGAAGGTCTATCCGGGTTGCGAGATCGGTGTGTTGGAGGCGTGGTGAGCTCCTTAACATAAAGGCTGATTGCAATATTAGCTTGATGCTTATAATCGTATCATGAAAGCAATTAAGCGGATGTTGCCGAAAGAGAATAAGTTGGTTACAAACTTTTATGAGACAAAGAAGTTGGTTGGGCGAGATTGGGCTATGTTATGAAAAGATTGATGCGTGTAAGAATGATTGCATGCTATTCTACAAGGAAGATTCACGAGAAGACGAGTGTTCAATCTGCGGACAAAGTAGATATAAGCCAAATCGGAGGGGAGTTCAAAACACAAGAAAAACAGGACCACATAAGCGAGTTGCGTTACATGCCGTTGATTCCAAGGCTGCAACGCCTCTACGCGTCTAAATCTCTTTTGCGGAAGGCAATGCGTTGGCATAAGGAAAGTTTGCGTGAAGAGGGTGTGTTGATTCATCCCGGTGATGGGGAGGCATGGAAACACTTTGATGAGACTTATCGACTTTGCGTACGAAGCAAGAAATATACGGTTATGCATACGCTACGATGGTTTCAATCCGTTTGGTCTGGGGCAAAATCTTACTCTTGTTGGCGGTTATAGCCACTTGTCTACAATCTTCCGCCTGGTTGTGTATGAGTGATCCCTACATGTTCTTGTCGTTATTCATCCCGGCCCAACATGACCACAGGAGGAACATTGATGTCTATCTCCTACCTTTGATGGACGAATTGAAGCGGCTTTGGGAGGATGGGGTCGAAACGTGGGATGCTTTCAAGCGAGAGAATTTCGGCATGAAGGCTGCGTTGATGTGGACAGTTAATGACTTCCCTGCATATGGGATGTTATCGGGTTGGAGCACCCACGGGAAGTTGGCTGTCCGTATTGTATGAGTGACACAAAGTCTTTCACGCTCACGCGCTCTGGAAAACCATGTTGGTTCGATTGCCATAGACAATTTCTTGGGAGGACCACCCATTCGGGACCCGGAAGAATGCGTTTAAAAAGAACAAGATTGACCATGATGAGGCCCCGATTCGTTTAAGTGGTGACACGGTCTATGAGAAGGTATCTACATTGCCCGATCCTCGGTGGGGGAAAAAGTTTTCGAAGACCAAAATACGAGGGTTTGGGACTACCCATGCTGGATCAAGAGGAGTATATTTTGGGAGGTTGCCATCTTGGAAAACAAATCTCATTCGACATAACCTTGACGTGATGCACATTGAGAAGAATGTATTCGATAATGTTTTTAACACGTTGATGGATTTCAAGAGAACAACTAAAGACAACGAAAAGCTCGAAAGGACCTTAAGGAAATGCAGTAGCGGCCGGCCTTAGACTTGGTATACGTCAATGGTAAACCGGTTAGACCGATGGCTCAATACGTGCTTACAAAGGAAAGAAGCTCCTCCTCTGAAATGGCTCAAGGATTTAAGGCTTCAGGATAGTTACGCGTCTAACATTGGTAAGCTGTGTCAATGTAGAGGAGGGGAAAGTGCGGGGTTTGAAGAGTCACGATTGCCACGTTTTCTTTGGATAGGCTACTTCCGATTGCTCTCGGGGTCTCTTGCTGACAATATGCGGGTGGCGTTAACGAGTTAAGTGAGTTTTCCGGCGTTAACATCGACCACCTTTGCGTGTTGATCACATGAAAAAGCTTGAGGAGAGCATCGTAGTGACTTTGTGCAAACTTGAGAAGATATTTCCTCCTTCATTCTTTGATTCTATGGAGCATTTACCGGTCCACTTGGCATACGAAGCTAGAGTCGGTGGTCCGGTTCAATACGAGATGGATGTATCCATTTGAGAGGTAATTGAATTTATTCTATTTCTAAATAATTTGAGCGTTAACAATATACCTTCTTTAACATTATTTATGTTTTAATCTACGAATGACTTTTAGGTATCTAGGCCAATTGAAAAGGAAGATGAGCAATAGGGCCATGGTCGAGGCCTCAATTTCGAGAAATTTTGTTATCATAGATGAGATTGTTGCCTTTGTCGGAACATATTTTCCTCCTGATGTTGATACGAGATTGACTAGGGTTGGCCGCAATTACGATGGTGGTTTTCCGTCTAAGGGAAACATCTACGTATTTTCATCCCTGGTCGGTTCCTCGGCAAACGGGTTGGTACGCGTACGTTAACCGCTAAAGAGTTTGCCGCGGTCGAAACGTATGTTCTTCTTAAGCTGCATGACGAGGTTGGGGAATATATCAAGTAAGTCATTGATGTTATGTTTACGCCTCGTCGATTAAATTATGCATGTTTAATTACACATATGAAATGCCTTGTTTAACCACTATTGCGAATGTTTGAAGATTTAGCTCGGGATTTATCTCGAACTCATCGCAACTAGGACAGAAAGAGAATTTCCAAAGCGGCTAAGGAAATATGTAAATATTTCGTTTCATTCAAATTTATTCTATACACTTCTTTAAACATTCAATCTTAAAATTGTATTAAATTGGTTACAATATTGTCTTATATAGATAGCTGAACATCAGGGTGATGCTAAGGCTGCGAGTTAAGACATTTAGCATCATCTCCGTACTTGAACGTTCATTTATACAACAGTTATTTCGTGAATGGCTATGTGTTTCATACCAAAGCTTACGGGGGATCTAAATTGACGTGGAATAGCGGTGTGAAGCTTAAAGGAAACCTTGATTATTATGGCGTCTGAAAGAAGTAGTCGAGGTGGAGTATTCTGGGTAGGAAACGGTGTTGTC